>PVHY01017918.1:0-30324 GCA_004024945.1 Uropsilus gracilis
AACAAACCAAATGCCCCCAAACGGATGATTGGCTAAAAAAAATGTGGTACATATACACGATGGAATACTATGCATCCATCAAGGAGGACAAACACATGTCATTCGCAGCAACCTGGATGGAACTAGAAAGACTCATATTGGCAGAAATAAGCCAAAAAGAAAAAGAGAAGTACAGGATGGTCTCACTTATATGAGGGATGTAGGGAAAATCAAACAAATGAAAAATGAAAACAACCAAAAAAAAATTTAAATTCAGAATTAAGTATAAAAATAAGTTATTTTCTTTTAAATTGAGAAAATTTGTAAGTAATGCAGAGTCCATAACTATAAAAAAAATTAATATGTGAAGAAAAATAACAGATAAGCTTGACCCAGAATTGAAGACAGCGCTAAAGAAATCAGGAGGGTCAAATGGTAATTCCATTTTCATTAGTTTGAGGGTCCTCCACACAGCTTTCCATAGAGGTTGGACCAGTTTACATTCCCACCAGCAGTGTAGGAGTGTTCCTTTTTCTCCACATCCTCGCCAGCACTTGTTGTTGCCTGTTCTTTGGATGTGAAGTGCCCCAAAACAGATGACTGGATGAAAATGTGGTATATACACATGATGGAACATTACTCATCAATTAAGAATGACAAATTTGATGACTTTATGACAACATGGATGTACTTAGAAGAAATCATACTAGTGGAAGCAAGTCAAAAAGAGAAAGACAGATGTCAAATGGTTTCACTAATATATGGGATATAGTGAAAAAATAAAAACCATGAGGAAAAGACAAAACATGCTAAGCACCAAACTGAAGCACACAACTATGGGCAGGAGGGAAATGGGGGCAAGGGGTGGAGGGGAAGGTGGGGGGGTTAAATCCCTGGGATTGCAATGATGTGAAATTTATATATAAATAAATTATTAAAAAGAAAAGAAATCAGGAGGAAAAACCTCTGGCTGTTATGGTCAAGAATTACTCTTGAGCGAATTTGAATTGCATTTCTTCCTCTTTGGACCCAATCACCTTATTAAATTTGGTTCAATAAATACTATCACCCACTGGCTAATATTTATTATTAGCCTATGGATAAATACTACTATAGTGATATGACAGATGTAAATATTTTAAAATTGACAACATAAAAATAAATACAACAAAAATCGGGAACAGAGAAGAATGTAGAAATAAATGCAAGTGTACTAAATAATGAGAATAGACAATGTCTAAACACAACTTTAAAAATAAAAAAGAGAAAATTTGCAAAAGTATAAAGCTTACATTAGAATTATTAATATATTGTAACCAATAAAATTTCAGGATGGAGAGGAAAGGTAGTCAATACTGAAAATTATCAAAAGCTTCAAATTTCCATAACAGGATGTCAAAATCATGCTAAATCAAATGTATAAAGTTCTGTTATTTAGAATTTTAACTGTAACCACCAAAAAAACTAGAAGCTGAAATTTTATTTTTAGTGGAATGCAATTGAGGTGCATGAAGGAAACAAATAAGACAGGTTTTTACTTTTCACCTTAATTCATGTGTAGTTGAATGATTTTTTTTATTTGCCACATGTACAATTTACTTTAGTCTTCAAAATTTTACAGAAAAAGAATCTATGTTCTCCCTATTTACAAAACAAAGGATGGTAACCCCAAAGATGAGCTGGGCATAGAAATTTAACATGGCAATTGAGATTGATAACTGGAACTGAGGGTACAGGATTTGATCTTTAAAAATTCTGGATGTAAGATACATAATATTGGTCAGACCAAAACTGAAAGCGGGACAAGCAGAAAAAAATCACTAATTTATTCATGAATCAATTCACACTTTCATTCCCCATTTATTCCTTCTGATTCATTTCCCCACCTGTAAATCATTTTTCTCTCATTCATTTATTTACTCTGATTACTCAAAATATAACATATTCAAGGAATTTAAAAATCTACCTGTAAGTAAGGCAATAACCTAATATATCACTCATTGAAAGCACAGAATTATTCTGAGTGAAATCAGCATAGATTACTAGCTTAAGAATGGGTAAACAAATGCATTGGGTCTTAAAGAAAGGATAAGTCCATCTCCAAGGAATAATTTTTTTTCTTTAATGATTGGTACAAACTCTGTAATTTATATGTGTGTACATATGTTCCCAAAATTGTAGCATGCAAAAATCCCCACCAAGTGTTGGACATCATGTCTAGCTGGATATTCTAACACAACAAACTAAATATGATCCAGAAAAATGATTACACTTCACCATAAATCAGGACATACCTAGGCAGACTTCCCTGTTGCAGGTAACAGTTATGTTCTCCCAGTAACATAAACATTATACTTGATCTTACCTCTCACACACCTACTACTTAAAACACATTTTCAAGATTTATTCACTTTACCTAAGTTCTATCCATCCTTACTGATACTAGACCATTTTTATTATGATTTTCCTATTTTTAAAATTGTATTATTTTTTATTGAGGGAACATTGGATTACAAAACTGTATATGATTTAGGGGTACAGGTTCAAACTTCTCCAAATGCCTGTTATATTACATCCATCACCAAAGTACCAATAATCTTTCAATAAATCAGCTGGACATCCTCCACCCTTTATTCATATGCCCATCCTTCCCAGAATAACCTCAATTCTATAATTACATTTCTAGGGTTTGTTTTGATTTAGTTTTATCTGCTCTTTGACTTTCCTTCATCAAGTCCCCAAAACATCACTAAAGTCAATGCCTTGGAGTATAATATCTATGTTTTCTTTGTACTTTATGGTTTCAGGTCTTCATTCAAGAGTTTATAATTCATTCTGAGGTGATTTTTGTGCATTGTATGAGACTGGGTCTAATTTCGTGCTGTCTAGGTTTTTTTGGCACCATTTGTTGAAAAGGTTTTCCTTTTTCCATTGTACACTCCTGACTGACTCCTTTATTATAAATTAAGTATGCATAGATACATGGGTTTATTTTGGGGCTTTCTCAGTTCTATACCATTGATATGTGTCCCTATTTGTATTCAATACCATACTATTTTAATTACCATCACTTTGTAGTATAGTTTTACAGTGTCTAGAAATGCAAGACATCTGTTGCTATTCCTTTTTGTCAAGATTGCTTTAGTTGTTTGGTGGCTTCCATAATTTCTTAAAATTTTTCTGTTCACAGAGCAAGAAAGAGGGAGTGGTAGAATCAGGGGAGGGATGGGCACAAGAAATTAAGATAATGGTTCACAGATGTCAAGGTGGTAAGAATACCTCAGAGTAGACAATGATGTAAAATATGTATGTGTGCAATCAATTTTTTTTAAAAATAAATTTTAAAAAATTTCTGTTCAAGTTTTCTATTTCATCAGATTCAATCTTGGAAGGGTCTATTCTTCTTTTTAAAAGTATCTATTTCTTCTAGATTATAGGATTTACTGGGATAAAGATGTTCATAGTAATCTCTTATGATTGTGTGTGTTTCTGACATGTCTAATGTAAGTTCTCAAAAGAAGGAATGTTAGAGTCATATACTTTTATTTTATAATTTTATGCCACCCCTTGAGATACTTAGAGCAGGAATAGTGAATATCCCTCCAAGTCAGAGTTTAGAGTCCATAGATCCAAAATAGGTTTAGAGTCCATAGATCCAAAATAGGTCAGGGACCTAGTCAAAGCAAGAAAACATAACTTACTTCCATCACAGGAAAAATTCAGTTAGTCCCTAATCACATATTTAAGCAGGTTCTGGGTCTTCCCAAAGGGAGTGACCTGCTGTAAGCCATCCAAGTTTTATCAGAACTATCCTGGATTTATTCTTAAAAGTCATGTATCTTAAGTCATGCTTTTTCACTCAAAAAAAAAAAAAACAAAAAAAAAAACCTCAGACAGTTGGTCTTCCTAAAAGCAGCACAGTTTCCAACACATGCAGACTTACTTCATTTAATTCACAACTGAGATAAAGATGTCAGTCTCCCCTTTTTTAGATGACAAAACTGAGGACCAAATGGTCCAAGGATTGCTAAAAATCATATATACAAAGGAGATGGCAAGCCAGAATTCAATTCCAGATTTATTTGCTTCAACAACCCCACTCAACCTTTAATAACCCCACTCAATGCTCTATGCTTTTCTGCATAGAGGGACATGAAAATACAGGTAGTGGACAGGCATTTTGAGGACTTTAGAATCTCTGTCCATAGACTGAAGAAAGAACAGGTAAGCTTGAGTTTCTTGGTTCCTGACTCTAAGGCCATAGGCCAGGAAATCCAGTCATGAGACACAAGATGAGACAAGGAGTATTCCCACAGGATTACATACAAGTTCTGACAAAATTTTCATTCAATTAGATAGGTCATTGATTGCTTTTCTGTCAAGTGAGAACAATACACGTGGTTTCTTATTTTTTCCAGTATCTTAGTCTGTATACATTGGTAGGTTGTTACAGTTTTTTAACAAAACCTTATAATCCCTTGTCAAGGATGTGAAAGGTTATTGATATATCCAGTACAAAGAACAAACTTCAAGACCCCTTCTAATACTGCAAGGTGACAATTTTCAAACTCAGCAGAAATATACCCATATTCCTAGAAAAAATCTTGGCATTACTGTGCCCTTATACAGCATTTGTTGCAGTGGCTATAAGTCCAGATACTATAAGAAAGAGATGACAAAGTTAGGGGGAAATGCAGGAAGAAAGGATGAAGAAAGTGACAGAAATAATAATAAAAGAGGTAGAAAAAGGAATGAAAGAAAGGGAGGAAAGGGAAAGAAGTCCTCTGTGATGAGAAGCAAGAACAGATAAATGAAAAACGACAGCACGGAAAGTCATGGAGAGCTCAATTAATTACTTATTGTCCATTTCCTTGAGAGACCTCTAACAAATCTGTCCTTGTCAGTGACAGGAAATCTTTTTGAATTCTTTGTAAAAGGATATTAATGGCAGTAGTAAGCTTGAGCACCCCCACACAAAGATGAGGGGAGTTAGTGGGAGTTTCTGTAGGTCATACCAGGTGCCAACCTTGGTGCACAAGTCACCCTTCTCCTGTGCTCACAAAGGCACTTCTCCAGCTCCCAGACTGCCAACCCTCTCTCTCCTTGACTGGTATATAAGGAGGTTGACATTTAATACCCTAAGGATATAGATGTTTGAAAGTTGGTTATTGTAACAAAGGAAGCGATCCAAATTCTGCAAGACCAAATGGATCAGATAAAGCTGACACAGAGATAAATCTGTTTTACATCCATTCTTGCACATAGTTTTGTTAATCTATGTAGTTATATCTTTCCCACTGAAGGGGAAAAAATAACCCACCACATGTCGGCAAGTCCACATCGCATTCCTATTTTTAATCTCTGAGGTATAACATCCTAGGCAAAGACCATTTTTATGCTGACTTTTGCATGAACTCCATTAACGTAGGATGACACAGGAAGAAATGAGAAAGGAGAGTAAGAGAGAGTAGGGAGGTGGGGGAAAAGAGAGAAGGGGAAAGAATTTCTTCATGAATGGCTGTATAAATGAAGATTATTTTTTTCCAAATGAATGAATTCTGCTCCATCATTGACACAGGATCGCTTCTCTCCCAGTCAGTCAGACACCTACTCTTCATTAGCCAGTATTTATGCTGCCAGATTGGACTTTCATATGGGAGCCTGAAGCACGAATGGTACAGATGGCAGGAAAGCTCTCATGAGATTGATAACGATGAAGAAAGATGCCACATTAAGTCAGAAGGTGCCACTGTTAACATCCCAGCTCAGAGGAGAATATTTCTAGCTAGCACTCCCCTCTCAGGGCTGTTTTTCTTCTGGCTTCAAGTGAAATTCATTCCCCTCCCCAGAAGCTCTCCACTGCACCCTTTTACTGGCAAGTGAGTGATACATTTGCTTTAGTCTCTTTTGTGTATCAAATGATTCTGCCTCAGATACTTAACCTTTACTTCCAAAGGTGGCTGAGATCCTACCAGTGAGGGGGAGCAAGGGGGAGAAGGGAGGCAGGGAGAAGGCATCTTAGTCCATATTGCCTTTAACAAAGGCACCACTATAAGAAGTTCCTAGCAGGAAACCTGAATGGTATTTATTGTTTCCATTCGGGCCCTCATTGCATCTGCTGCCTTTCGGAGACAGAAGCCGTGTTCATAAGACCAGAGCCTTGTCTCAAAAACCTTGGAGGAAGGGCAATCTCCAGGGTACAGGGTTGAGGGTTTAATAGGAAAGTCAACACCACTGGAATATCTGTCGTGTGGGGCGCTTATGTGCTGCTGGGATGGAGCAGAGCCTTCTAACTACCCATTCTCCGGGGAGAGACGTGATTCATGTGTGCCTTCAGCTGTTGGCTAAGTCCGTGGTTTCCACGCTCAAGGAAACCACAAGTCCTCATCTATGAAGCTCAAGCTTTTCCACTGCAAAAGGAAGAAAAGAATCACCACTTTCAGCAACCATTTTAAAAGGGTAACATCTTGTCCCGATTTTTAATCTCCATTGTCCTGGCCACTGATTTTATCTGGTCAGAAATGTATCTTTGGCATCAAAGCAGAGAATGAGTTCTCTGGTTCCTCCTGACATTCCAGCCTCTTTGGATGGCAACCTGACTCCAGACCAGGAAACAGGGGGTAGGGATGGGGGGAGATCTCCAGCCCACAGCACAATCAGATAGGAGAAAGCATTTCCCTTGTTCAGAGCTACCCAGAAACAAAGCCAGTAGACAAAATGTGACATAATGGGGCTTGCAAACTTAGCAAGTTTGGGAAATTTGGCAGCTCTCACCCAACCTGAGTGATATATTATCAGCGTCCATTCTAGAAAATGCAGGCTGGGAAACAAAGGAAGGCTGCATCCAGGGCCCCTGTGCAGCAATCAGAAATTCATGTCAGTGTGTAAGCATTTAATTAGCTTCCCGGGTTTACAGGAACTCCAGTCAATTTAAGACACTCTAGGCAGTTCCTCCCAAACACACCAAGCCTCCAGTAAGCACAGACCTAGAATGCCTACTGCCTGGGAAGGGTATTTGAAGAGTCTTAATTGAAGGGAATTCCTATTTTTATATCTATATGATGTACCATCAGCATTTCCTCCCCCACAAAAATACACAGAGGGGCAACTAGTCCAAATAATGGGTTTGAATCTCTAAATTACAGCATTGCTTCAAGGAACTTTTAAGGTCGTTTTGTGTCTACAGAAAAGTTAGATGGCATCATAAAATTTTTAGAGCTAATGTAATCTTTATACAGTGGGTGCATTTCAACTGATGACATGTACTTATGGCATTCCTCCTCTGTTCCTTTCTTTTGATCGTCCTTGAGTCCTGGCAGAATTCTGCTCCAGTACAGTCATGCCATGACAGTAGAAAAACATCATCCTCCCTCCAAGGTTCAAGGTACTGGGAGTTAGGTCTTCATTTACCACCCCCCCCCGCCCCCACCCCATCAGTCCCCTTCACTGAGAGGGGAGGGGACTGGTAACTATGGCTAATTTTCTGACTTGGTTGCATTTCTGCTGTGGTGTCTAATCCTCTCTTACATCTCCTGTGTGTATTTCTTCTTGGAACCTTGGTCTTTACTGACCTTCTCATGCCATTTCATTAAATGCCCTCCGCCTTGGTAAATTACAGTACTTTGAAGCCTTGGAGTTTAGCATATAAAAAAGCAAGAGCCTCTGTATACTGCCCTGGGATAAGGTGTGATGAAAATCCCATACAAGCTGAACTGTACTTCCTAATCAAATGGGTGTAACAGATGGCTGCTGGAGCAAACCATCACAATGGAAATATCTGCAGTTCTCATGGTAACGGAATCTGCCAGGTCTGAGGGATTTGCTGTTTTTCAGGACATCTGAGCTGCAATCTCTTTCGAGCTGTCTAGCAGTCTCAGTCTCGCTCTCTCTCACTCTCTCAGCACGATGGCGATAGAGTTGAAAGGTGGAGCCCAATTTTGCATTCCAGCTGTGATTAAAGACACAGGCATACACCCTGGGAGATAATATGCTGCATATTTATTATGCTATCTAGAACCTCTTTAGCTACTGGGACTCAACTGTCACACAGTTACAATATGCCTTCTTCAGGAGGAAAAGGGGTGGGGGGAGGTTGGGATGAAGATCAGAGAATAGAGAAGAATATGAGGAATTAAGAAACCTGAGAAAGATCTTGTAATAAAGACATGGGGCAATATGAAAACTAGCTATGTGGTTTCCATTTCATGGCAGCATGTCAAGATGACTTAACATAGAAGGATAAAACATCTGGCCTGGGGGGAAGGGGTGGAGAATACATGATGTCAAATTTCCAAATCATTACGTAGACTGTGTGGAAGAAAAACAACAGATAAGCAACTGTGTACCTTACCAATAAGTGAAAGCATGTGGAAGATTTCCTTATACTCTGCAATCAGAAAAGAGATCCATCTCATAAGGTGGAGGTTAGTATATAGACACTGAGCTTTCATTATAAATCTGAGGTTTGAATTTAAACCCACAGGACTACATTAGTAAAGGAGTTTTTTTATTATTATTTTTCCCCCATACTATTCATAACCTTCTGATTTTACAGCAGTGCTCAGAAATGGGGAAAATAATCAGTCACAATTCTATTTTATTAAAGTCTTTTCTTCCAAATCCCTATCGATTTAAAGAAATAAGAAAAAGTATACTGTCTTCTTTGCTATAGTACCTGCTAGCAAACATACACACACACACACACACAGGGTTGATTCACAGCTGCCTGGTCCCTGGGGTATTTGAGCTTGAAGATCAGACAACATATAAGAATTCAGCCATGACTCAAAATGGAAACAAAGAAGACCATTCTTGGCAAACCCAGCAATGTGAAATGAAAACTACAGGCTGTAGGCTGGAGTCCCTAGCATGCTTACCCACCCCATTGTCCTTGAGGGCACTACTGTTAAATACATATGACAGCCAAAGAGATGAGGAGAATAGTTTCCAGAAAGCAATGATTGGATCTCCCTTTTCACGAGGTAGAATAGGCAGGACTATGTAAGCCTCTAAGTAGCTCTTGAGAACAGGTCCTCTAAGGCAGCATTGTCTTCCTTTCCTATGGTGCCTGAAGAACATATTATATTATATAACCTTTCTCCAAGCCCACCCCACTCTGACTGAGACCCTCTTCCTTTAGAAGGTTGCTAATAACAACTGTGGATGACAATCTCCTTCTTAACAAGCCCGATTAGTTAGTGTAAAGCGATGAACTGAGGCCATTTGTACAGATACTAATCAAAAAAAGGGGGGAAATTGTAAAGCCCCAAGTGCCTCCATCTCTTGTAAGGACAATGTAGATAAAGAGGAGGGTGTCCCGGGGCCACATCTGTGAGCTGACCTCCAAGCACACAAAGGTCTTGGGGGTGGGGGGTGATGAAAGGAGAGAAGAGGCCGGCAGCGGACAGCAGGGATTCTGAGAAAGCAGTTATCAGGGAACAGTCTGAAGCTTTCTTTTCTTGAAAACTGTTCTCTACTTGTCTCCCATGAGATCTCTGCTTTTGACAGATACTTCCCAGCTCCTAGCACAGAGCCTGGCATGTTGCAGAGATGCATACAAGATGTTTGAAGGGTAGAGGGACGATGAATGGAGTAACAGAAGTGTAAGGGAAGATTCAAAAACAAAAAATCAAAAAGAAGCAAAGCCCCACCAGTCTGGAATTGTCCTCCTATCCACACTAAGAACATAAAATTGCATTAAACATAATAGTCAGCATGATTAGAAAAATAATCTGTGTCTTCAGAGATCAATGACCAGGTCGATTATTAACATTCAACCATGACTGGCACTTTAAAATACACACAAAAAAAGGAAAAGCTACTCAGCTGATGATTCAGATTTAGAATATCATAGAAAATGTAAGCCCATTAAAAAAATAATAATGTGTCATTTCATCAGCTTCTCTGACAGGTTGCTTTTTTTCTGCACCACAACGAGGAAACTGACTCATGAAGGAAGGAATGTTTAGCTTCCTTTAAAATAGTCTGAGGATAACATAATATACACTCTATTACATATTGTATCTGAGTGTGTAATTATTGTGAGGGAGAAAAACAAATTGTGTGAGAGAGTGTTAGCTCTCACATTCCAGAGAATGCCACACCCCACACACACACACACACACACACACACACACACACACACAGGCACCCGCCTTCTACCAGCTTCTTAAATTTAACTGTCCTTCAGAGCCCATGGTTTAGGAATTCTCTAAGCCAAATGTCTGCTGGAATGCCAAACTCCTAAGAAGCTCAGGACGTCCCATGGAGATCATTGTGTTAGAAGACATTCAACTGCCCGACAAGTTAAAGAAAAGGGTAAGTTTGAGAACTGGAATTATTCTTAAAGAGTAAAAGATGAAAATTCCTCTCTGGGAAATACTTATCTCAAACACTGAGCACAAAGGACATTTTTTGTACCAGAAGGTTGTAGTCAAGCTCAAAAAAATACAGATATAATACCAAGATGTTCCTTCAATAATTCACATATATTTCAAATCCAAAAAAAAAAAAGGAAACCCCTTATATATTCAGCCCACAAGGTCTCTCAGCCACAGAGCTTATTTTTGGTTCACTATGACTACCTCATTTTCTTATGTCCCTGTCATCTAGAGCTGAGGAATGGGATTTGCTGGTGCTACTAATCCTAATAAATTTTAGGATCAAATTTGTTTCAGACCTCACCTAATTTCCTAGAGTGTCCTGAGTCCAGGTAGGAAAGAAGAGCTTCTTCATTGCCAAAGAGCCCTAGAGTAGATCCTTAGAAGTGAACTGGAATCTTCTGTTGCAACTGAATTCAGGAAGCATTAGGTAGGAAACCCACAGCGCACAATACACTTTGCAAGGCACTGGTGGAACTACAAAAATGATCCACGTCCTTCTGATCCTCAAGGAGTTTACAATCAAGGTGGGACAATTAAGAGAAGATTGTCCATGCTTGTAACATAAAGCAGAACAACGAAATGTTACAATAGAAGTATAGCCCAATTACTCTGAGGAGTCAAAGATAGGTTTATAAAAGACTCTCTATAAAAAGTAGAAAATTTGATGAGCCTTGAGGACTATACCTAAAATTTCAACAGACTGAGCATGGATAAGGTTATTCCAGTGACAGAAAATGCCATAAGCATTGGTGCAGAAAAGTGTTGGGACCAGTTTGGGAACCCTAAAGAGACAAGTTTGTCTGAGAAGAGAGAAATTAAGCTAGGGTCAAATTAGATGAGGTAGTATCTGATTTGAGGAGCAGTTAGGAGCAACTGATTATCTTTTTAATCAAAAAGAGGGTCATGACTGAAAATCACAGGTTCACAGAATACCTTGTTTTTTGAGATTTCCAAGGATGTTACAAGCAGTAATAATGCCAAGAGACATGGGGTGAAACCCTGGGGTGGAGGGACAATTTACTTGAAGCAAACTTCCTCGAAGCCTGAATCTTTAAGAATCAAAACAACACAATGCAAAACTTGTCCTATTCTGTAGGTGTTCAGAAATAAATAAACCTTTCTATTTCAATATTTGGCATCATGACAAGACCTAAGAGGAACTAGAGAGATAATTAATAAGGGCATGAGGGGAAAGTGCAATTAAAAATGGCAAAGACTACTCCATAAATAAGTGCTTCATACTGAGAAAGATTATTACTGTGATCTCCAGCTTCAAACCTGAAATCAAATCACTCTGAATGGATAATTTGAGCCTTATTAGGGGGAAAAAGGCATCATGGCTCCTAGTCTCTAAATTACAGGACAAACGAGATTTCACTCTGACCTCACCTTTCTGTCAGTTTAAATCAACAAAATAATCACAGCTTTGTCCCAGTTGGCATAACTCTCCATAACCTCAAGTCTTAATTTCCTTCAGTTTCTTAACCAGTCAAGGAAGGCAGAGTGAGGATGCCTTAAGAAGAGTCTTTTCCAGGGAACTAACAAAAAAAAGTTTCCTAGGAAACAAGGAAAGCGAACTCCCTTTATCTGACTAAGGGCCTCTGTAAGAATTCAAAACTAGCTGGAACAAATGTACACACTCAAGCCCCACCAGGCCTGGAGATGCCTGAACCTCTGACCCAGTTCATAGAGCCGTCTTAAAGAAGTTCCCATCTAAAAAGCAGTCTGTGTGTTTGTCACTCATAGGAGAACTTTTGGCTTCTGTCTTTTTTGAATGGAATGAATCAAAACTGAATCATTTCCTGCAATTTAGTTTCATAGCTGAATACAAAGTAGAAGAAGATAAGGTCACAGGGACACAGATCTTGCTTCAGAAAGCGATCACACTCCCTGGGCTACCATAAGTGGAGGTTTAATTGGACACAGTAGGTTTTGCTATTGTTGCAACATGAAAATAAATTATTTTTAAAATGCCCAATGACCACAGCCAGCTCAGCAAACACAGTGTTCAGAAAAGAACTTTGACTTACAATTATTGTTTGAGATGGAAACAACTGCTTCCACTGATTTCAGATGGTTGTGATTAGTTTCATTACTTTATAATCATCAATACCAGCATCAGCATCACTGTATCCTGCCTTATATTTGTCTAGAAATCTTAGAAAGGACAATGATCAGAGAGGAAAACTACCACTCATGCTCTTTCATTTCACTTAGGAGATCCACTGAAACAAAAATGGGGTGAACATCATTATCCCTATTATTGATATTGCTCAAAAAATCTGGTTCACCTTCCTTTTAGTCATGAGTTGGCACATTATACCCAGAGTTCAAACTAACTTGTGTATGAGTTTATAAACAAAGTTTTATTGGAACATTTTCTTGTATTTATTTATGTATTGTCTATGGCTGCTTTTGCACTGTAAAGATAAAGCTTACTAAATATTTATTAGGTGGTCCTTTACTCTTCAATCCCTAAATCATCATCATCATCATCATCATCATCATCTTCATCATCATCATTCTTGCCATTTGTGGAAAGTTTTAACACACTTTCTCTAATGACAACTTTCAAAAAACATAAAGATGAAAACAATGGCAGTACCCAGAAACATCTCAGACCACTCACTCCCCCATGAACAATTCATGCCCCCATTAGGGGACGCATGGGAGAGGCTATCACTCTGCATGTGGAGAGTGAGAACTAAGGCTTCTACTTTTCATCAAGAATGAGTGGCAATAGGCTTGACCCACAGACTTGGGTGATTTACCAGAAAATTATGGTGAAGGTTGTTAAACTTGGAAATTGCTTATTAAACCACCATGTGTTCATGCATTTATAACTGTACATATTCCCTTCCATCTGGAGTGAAAAATATGTAAATGCAGAAACATAAAAATTGAGAACATGAACCTGATTGGACACTTGAAAACTGCAGAAGTAGGATAACATATTGGAAATAATTTAGAATTTAAACTCAAACTTGAGTTCAAATCTAGATGCCATTAGGTATTTATCTCTGGGCAAATTCTCTACCCTCTTTAACCTTTCTTCATCTGTGAGTTGAAACGCCAAAAAATACCCTTCTCAGGATTATTGTAACCTCAAAAATACTCAAGAAATGGCAGATAGTGACTATCACTGTTTTTGTCACACCTGAGATGTTATAATTCCTTTCTAAAAAAATCTAATAAATTTCTATCAAATTTTATTCATTTATCATTCACTTATAAAATCATATGCTAAGACTATGGCTTCACACCATGATATGTGAATATGCTTCCTTCACCACCACCAAAGTTAGTACCATCACACGATCCAATGCACTCATTTCCCTTGCCCTTCTGGGAACCACCATATTTTCCAGACTCTAACAATGATTTTTGCTATGTTCTGCCAGTTTCTTTGCTTTAGTCATATCTATCTCATGTACCAGAGAAACTAACTGGTTATTTTCTTTCACTTTCTGGCTTTCGTCACTTAGCATACTCAATTCAAAGTACATCCAGGTTGTCATAAAAGGCAACATTTCACCTTTTTTAATAGTAAATATTCCAGGAGTACATATACCATAACTACTTCATCTAGTCATTCACTGATGGGTATTTAGATTGATTTAATAAACAATTTGAGCATAATTGGTATACATATATTTTTTAATTAATGCTTTCATATTCTTCATATAATGCCTACAAGTTGAGCTGCTGAATCATATGGTATTTCCATTTTTAGTGTTCTAAGTATCTCCTCCATACCATTTCCCATAGAGGCTATACCAATTTATATTCCCATCAATACCAAATGGCTGTTTTCTTTTTCTCCACATCCACACCAATACTTGATGTTTCCAGTCTTTTTGAAATAGGTCATTCTCACAGGTGTTAGGTGATATCTCTTTGTGACTTTGATTTGCATTTTTCTTATAATAAAGAATTTGATCATTTATTCATGAGTATAATCTGTTTAATCAGGACCTCCATCCATTTTTAATTGGGTTATTTTTGTTGTTGGTTGTATAAATTCCTATATATGTTGGTAAATAACACTTTACTGAATAGTCATATGATGTACAAATATCTTCTCCCAGTCAGTAGGTTGCCATTGTGCTTTTGTGGCTGTTTTTGTCTCTTGTAAATAAAATTTTTAGTTGATGTAGTCCCATTTGCTTATTATTACTTTTGTTTTCCTTTCCGTTGGAGTTGAATCTCCAAATACCTATGTGAAATTTCTGTCCAGGTATGTATCACCTATGTTCCCTTCTATATATTTTATGGTTTCAGGTCCTATGTTTCCTTCTGTATATTTTATGGTTTCAGGTCATATAGTCACACCTTTAATTCATTTTCAATTGATTTTTGTATATGCTGTTAAATAATTACCTAATTTCATGTTTTTGCAAGTGTCTCCCAAACACCATTTGTTAGTTTCCTTTCTCCATTGTATGATCTTAGCTCAAGTTTACTGTTCATATATGTGAGATTGGGAATGGGGGCTCTCAAATCTACTCCATTGGTGTTTGTTTTGTTTCAATATCATATTGTTTGGGTGACTATCACTTTGTGGTATAGTTTGAGGTCAGGGAATGTGATACTTGCATTTTTCTTCTTTTCTCTTGGGATTTCTTTGACAATTCAGGGTCTTTTGTGATTCTGTATGAATTCTAGAATTGTTTGATCTATTTCCTTGAAAAATTCCATTGAGATTTTGATGAGGAAAGTGTTGAATTTATAAATTATCTTAGATAGTATGGTCAGTTTAACATTTCACCCAGAAATGTTAAATATTTTTCCATTTCTTTGTGCCTTCTATTTCTTTTAACAAGGTCTTATAATTTTCAGTGTAGAGGTACTTCCCTTCATCTGTTACATTTACTCCCAGATATTTTCTTTTTTGATGAAACTATAAATCAGGCAACCTTCTTGATTTCTTTTTCCTCTAATTCAGTGGTTGCATATAAAAATTCAAGAGATTATTGCAAGAAAGTCTGATTAAAATAGCCTTCGTGAATATGGGTAGTACTCCCAAAATTATTTAATTCTGTATCAACCTGTTTCAAATACTATGCTTAAAAATACTGTAGCTTATGTTTTCCCGTTGCTTCTACTCCCAAAGCTTCTTCATATAAACTCAACATCTCTTTGTGTGGAGTACAGTATAGGTTCAGGTACTTGCCCATTTTACAGATGATGAAAGTAAAGGTATAACTAGAGTCTTGAAATTATTGACTTAAGCTAAAACCCGTCCTTCCAATCTCATACCAATCACTTACTTTTAACCTGGGCTTTAAGTACAGGCTTTTAAAATTCAACCATAATGTCATGGGGAAGGCAGGCATTCCAATTTGAACAGTATAGTGAAGTAAATGAGAATAGGGGCAGAAGACAATGGGGAAGGAAGCAAGACACTCAAGAAAGCAAGAATCTAATAGAAAGGATGATGCTTCAGAAATCAGACAAATGCAGTGTGCCTTTAAAAAGGACCATGTCTACACTTCTATATTTCTTACTATCTGAAGTTAAGCCAGAGGGATGTACATAGTGAGATCTTTGTCTCATTTCAGGAAGGATACAGGATAAAGATTCTGTGCCAGTAATCTTCCTTGGATTAATGGTTTCTCTTTTATCTGCTGTATTTCTGCTCAGATGTCTTTTCTCTGAATGAGTCAGAGGAATGCAAATGCTGGGTGCAGTCCGCCTGAAATATTTAAATCTAGTTTTGCAATGTTTTGCAGGTTTGGAGGGGAAAATTACACACACACACACACACACACATTCACTTACACACACACATAATGAAGGAATGGCAGATGAAAATTACAGATATAAACCAGGAATACAAAAACGTGGTATTTCAATTTGACAACAAACTCATTTTTCTTTTTCCATTTCTTTGTTTCTCCAGATCAACATTTAGATGCTTGATGCGAGTGGAAGGAATCTGCAACATTCTTTTGTGAGACTCTGAATCTCATCAAGAATGTATCTGACTACATGGAAAACTGATTTTATTTTGGCTTTTAAATGACACTCCTTATTATGCAATGAGCACATCCCTGGAGAAAGCATTCTCTACACAATGATAGAGAGAAGGTGGGACAGGTTGGATGTTTGGGCATGATTTGTGTGCATTTTCCTGATTGCTCCTTTTATTGATACACTCTGAACTCTTTATTTTCATGTTCAGTCATACACTTGCAGGCAGCATCTCACTATTGTGACTAAGAAGGCTTCCTTTAAAAAAAAAAAAAAACCTGAATGTATTAATATTCAAATCCTTTGGCTTGGTCTGCAGTGGCCTGATGGAGCTTGCACAGAGCTCCTGTGCTGTGAGGGAAGAAATCCTGGAAAACACAGGCGAGTAAATTGCGATTTAGCCTCCGTTACCACGTGCAGTACTTAACAGGAAACCTTCATAATGAAAGGTCTCCTCCAAAAGCTTTTATTACTACAAAAAAGAGTTCCTACCATGTGAACCTAAGGACAGAGGGAAGCTTTCTTGTTTTCCTTTCCACCTCATGTGAAAGAATAATCTCATGCCTTCAGGACAAAGACTTCTTCAAACAACAAAGTGAAATGCTTTCAACGTCCATGAACATCTCCCAACATCAATGAGATTGCTATTCACAGATGAAAAGAGGGGGTGGATGTTGAACCTGAACAACTGGTCAATACAGCATTACCCTCGAAAACCAGAAAGCCAGAATTTGACATGTGAAACATCTCCCACTCGTATTAAATTAGGATTGATGAGTTCCCAGGGATGTACAACTTCCTTTGCCTTTAATTAAATGATTTATAACCCTTCTCCATGGCATGGTTTCTCAAGTTTCTCCAAGCATGCACTTTAAACCAAGGCTCAGGAAAGCTTGGCACAGGAGCACAAAATCATCCCTCATTTTCTCAAGGCATTTTCATAAACTGGTCTGTGAGATTCAATTCAACAAGTACCTAGAATATGCTGGGCAACAGTTGTGCTAAGTACTGGAGCACAGACATGAATGAGACAAGGTCCCTTCCCTCAGAGGGCTCGTGTCTAGTAAAGAGAGAAAAGCACCTGAAGGTTGAACAAGTGCTAGCTCAGAAATAAGAGAAAAGACTATCCTGTGGCACAAGCATCATTTTTTCAAATTTTTTTAAAGGCCATTTGAGTTGAGACTTAAAGATAATAACCACTGGAGAGCTGGACAAAAGCAAAGGAGCCCTAGAGTGTAGTCACAATCCCTACACAAGCAAATAAATAAACCTTGAAAAACAACTATCTCCAAGAACACAAAAATTTGTTGACTTTGCCAAATCAGATTTGTTGGGTTTCTATTATCCATGCTCCCTATTGATCAAAAATTGATTTATGTCACCCAAGGGCCTACTTCAGAAGGTTACATGTTATGAGAAAGGTCAGACTTCAGTCTCTCCAACTAAGAGTTCAGTGGCCCCAGCCTCTGCCCCTCAATCAGCTCCCCAATTCATTCACTCTCCAGAAAACCACTGAAAGAATAAAATTCACTGAGGTTTCTGGCAGCTACACACATGAATACAGGTCACCCATGGACACCATTTGGTCTAATGGCAATCTGTCTCAATGAACAGTGAAAAACAGGGTAGAGAACTGAAGTCATAGGAAGGGGCACTCCTTTCTCAAAGAGGAATAGCCAGTCTCTCTGGGTATAGGGCTACACCCTGCCTGGGACAAGAATGCAAGGCCACACTGTGAAACAATAAGACATTTGCATTCCCTTGGAAGGATGCCAAGTGCTTCTCTCATCCTGTGTGTGTTCTCCAGGACTTTATGAGGACCAAGGCATGTCTTAAGTATCTATAATCTATACTGTTTTAAAATCCACTGAACCTTCTTAGTGAATCAAAACGTGGTGCACCAAAATGCCTTTTTCAAGCCATGTCTAGGCTGCAAGGAGAGAAATCTTATATCTCTAGACACATCCCAGCCCAGCAAATTAACCTTCTTTAACTTGGGGAGCAGGTTGCTGGGAGAGGTTTTCAGAATGCTCATTTAAATGAGATGGAAGTCAATTTACTCTCTTAAATGATATTGAGTCTCTGGATGACACAATGCAAAAAATGACTAAGGCCATTCATGCATCCGACAGGGTAATTCTGGCAAAGTTGGTGCTGACAGCATTAAAAAACAATGATGGAAGAGTCTGGCCTTGTTGTTGTCATTTTAATTGTCACTGAATGACGAAAAATGCATTTCCTTCTCTAGCATACTTATCTCTCTGCTTTGTAATACCTTAACTAGGCCTGTGACACTTCAGAGGGTGATAAAAAGAAAAGGATGTGTGAATGAACATGTGAGAAAAAGACAGAGTAGGGGGAAAGAGTGGAGAAAAAACAGAGACAAGAAGAAAGACAAAGAAACAAGTAAGCAACAGAATCAGAGAGACAGTGAGACAAAGAGAGAGAAAATGATAGACAAACCAGGATTCTTTTGGATGGCTCCTCCTGAATATCAAACAAAGAATGCTCTTAGTAATCTCATGGAAAAGGCTAGTTTTTACAAATCAAGAAACCTGCAATGTGTCCAAGATCCACTCTGAATTTTGAGGCAAGACAGCTCAGAATTTCTTGTTAAAAGCTTAAGGGCTCAATTTATGCTAAGCATTCAAGGAAATGTCTCATCCAAACAGGATATCGTTTTTCATATTAAAGAAGCAAACCGATCTCAGAGCATAAATGTTATTATTCACAGTGGCAAAGGAAAATGGTATTTACTTTCTCTTTCTTCATGGGGAAAGGAGGAGGAGGTTCTTCCTTCTTCAGGGCCAGAAGAAGACGCAGAAATCCTGTTTCTACTTCTGAAAGAAATACATTTCTTTCTCTCAACTCCAGTAGGTAAGTCCACAAGCCTCCTTCATGGCATCGATTGCTTTGATGGGTCAGTGTACAGTATGTGCATGTTGCTTTTCAATATATGTTTGGGAGAAAGAATCAAAGCTAATTTCAGTGTGTGAAAAGCTAGCAGATTCCATTACTGATTGTGACTTCACTTCAAAGTGATAAGGCTGCTGGATGTTGGTTTTCAGAACTCAGTGTCCAAATGGGAATTTATGATGTAGAACTTCAGTTTTATCAACTATAGGCTTCAACACACATACAAAAGAAGAAATACATTTATTTTCCCCTAGCAGAAATTTTACAGTTAACCCAATAAACCAGTTATGCATTCTTTTCTCATCTCTACCGCCATCATTTTTTCCTCCTCAAAACATGTACCTGTGATTGCCGTATCTGTATTTTACACTGGTGAATGTGAAAGATGGCACATTATATGGACTCACAACATCACAACACCTTTTCTACAGATGACCACAGCAAAATCTCAGAAGTCATTCAAATTGGGACAAGACCACAGTCGAATTCTTTGAACTATCTCTTAATGACTCTTAATGATCTTGGTACCAAAATCCAAGAAGTCATGTCTCATCTTTATGGAGAGTAAAACCAACTTTTGAAAAGGATATGGTCAATGATACTAAATGGTTCAAGATGTTCCCAATCCACATATGCATATAAATAAGCTACTCATATGTCCAAAGGGGGAAAAATGATATGTATTACTAAATTCTATCAAAATGGAGCACATTAGAAGTTCATTATAAAACATTTGGTATTTCCATCTATAAAACTGGGTGGTTTTCATGTAAAAATAGTTTTGTTTTGTTTTGTTTTTGTACAAGACAAGATTTAGATTATTTGGAATATAAAGAGTTAATAGCTAGCCCCACTAATTTCATTAAAAAGGAAAAATCCAGATTCATTCCAGCTTAACATGATCTCAGGCAAAATAATAATACCATTCCCTGTCCCATGTCCAGGAAAAGGAAAACAGAGTCACCAAGAGTGATACTGGAAAGCCTCCTTGTTTGATTTGGCCACAAATTCCTCTGTAGCTATTGTTTGCTATGTGTCCAGGCACAAGTTGTTATGGTCAGTGGAAGAAAATATAAAGACAGAGTATGAAACAAAAGATAACCAGAGTTTCCTGAGTGCCTACTAAGTGCCAAGTATAGTTGATTACCTCATTCAATCCTCAAAGTCACCCTATAAGTAGATATTCCAATACCCATTTTACAGATGGTAAAACTGAAGCAATAAGCTTTGCCTATGATGTCACTGCTAGGTGGTGTAAATGAGAATAAACTCATGTCTGACCCCTTTGATTCCAAAGTCCAAGTTCCAAAAGATTCTACAATAGTTTTTAAACTATGTTCAAGTGTTTTGGGGTTCTTCAAATGTTTGATCAAAATTTTAAATATATTTTAAAGCCATATTAAAAAAATTCAGAGGTAGAGTCAGCTGCTATTTACTTGGTGTTAACCTTTTGGAGACTACAGTGATATCAACTAGTTTTCTCACTAGCTGACTATACGATAAAACATTTATATAATTTCACATTTGAGGTATACTACTATAACACTGTTTTTATCAAATTAACACTGAATTCTGCATCGCATTTGCATAGACTAAATAAATAGGACTACTCTAGGGCATTCATTTTCCACAGGGGTGTGGAAGGGGGCATAATATAACTCCCAAGGGAATAAAATTTGACTCTTGAGAGTCAAAAAAACTGATATGCCAGTGATGTGTTTCCCCCTCCCTAAAGGCTGTATAGTACATAAACTGTGTTTCTGTGGCAATACAATTTCATGGAGGGTTTTAAAAAAGGAGGACAATGTTTGAAAAGGCCCTTTTAGGAAGGGGGGTAAGGTAATGAACAAATGGTTGAGAAACAGTGTGCAGGATAGTAAGATTTTGAGACCTTGGATCGTTTGGTCCTTATTCAGCCTGAGCAACCCACCCAACTTGACTGTAACCCTGTAGGGAACTTTCCTTGAGATTAAGCCTGGTTTGTTTTCATTCTTCAGCTTTTCTATCTAGGAAATACTTTTTAAGCTCCAACACCTTAAATTCTGAAAGGAGAATTAACAACTTGAGCCAGACCCCTCATTTTGCAGGATCCAGAGAAGCAACAAATTTGCCCAAAGACATGCAATTATTGGTGGGGCCAGATGCAAGTCCAGAACAGCAACCTCCAGGTTTTGAGTTCAAATAATGTTTCAAAAAACAATGAGTAAAAGGGGGTTTAATGAAAAGACCCACTGAAAAGATCAGACATGAGTATTTTCTTTTTGAAACAACTATATGTAGGCTGCCTGGTCCATGTCACCAATCAGTAGACAAACAGAGAAATAAAGGAACCCACCATGTCAGTTTGATCCTAGTGACTGGAAGCCCTAAGGAGTTACTCTCCCCCTCACACCCTACCTGGAACAGAACAGTGTCCAGAGACAATCCAAGTGAGGTCTTTCTCCAGCTGACCCAAACTTACATTGTTCCTTTGTTTGCTTTCTTCCTTTGAGACTATGTCTCGCTATTTTTTGCCTGTGGAACTGCAGGCTCACATTGCCCAGGATACCACAGACTCAAGCAATCCCCAGTCTGAGCTTCCAAGGTAGCTGGGATTACAGGTGCATGCCACCACACCCAGCTAAATTTTTTTGGAACTAGGTCTTGCTACATGCACCCAGCGGGATGTTTGTTTTCTTTCTTTAAATCTCTTACAATGCTCCTAGCCTAGTACCATCTGCTGAAGCGGGATGTACAGGTAGCTTTAAAATGATGATAGCTCTGGGAAATGATAATCACTAGGTCATAGAAAGCTGCACTGCAGTGTATAAATAAGATAAGTAAAAGTGCTGAGGACTGCATGTTTGCTTTAATAAAATGTGTTTTCCCTTTTTTGTGGAGAATGCCTTTCTCGATTGCCTGGGGAGAGAGGCTGAACTATAGACCAGAAACTCGCAGACGGTTCCAGAATCTGGCAATGAGGGTGGGATCAGAGGGGAGAGGGAAGAAATATTACTTAGTGAGACACAAAAGGAAAAGAGTTGGACCACAGCCTTTGTGTTGAATTGCTGAAGCAATGGAATGAGATCAGAACTTCCAGGTCTAATTCCAAAGCTCCCCTTGGTAGACGCAATAAGCCGCAGCAAAGAGTGAGGGCTTGGGTTACAGCACAGCTCTCCTCTAACTGTGACCTTGGGAAATTCAATCTCTCTGAATCTTGATTTTCTCACATGTGGAAAGGGGATAATATCTTGTAGGGCTATCAAAAGATTAAGTTAGAGAATATAGGTAAAAGATGGACCATAATACCTGGCATATCTTTGCACTTACTACATGGTAACAGGAATGACAAAGAGACAGATACCCAAGATGATGAGGGGGGGGAAATGTTGATGGGATGATGCTGATCCTTAGATCTTCTCTAGAAAGTAGCTTTACTACAGGATCTGAATCCTGCAGTTTGTAACTCAGAAGTGACCCCATCTGTGGAGATATGCCACTGGTAAGAGTAGTTCACACAGCAAGTCTTTCAGGGAGCAAGCACTAGTCCTACATGCATGGGCAGTTTCTGAATGCTTGTACATGTATCATCTAACTTGACTTTTCTACAAATAAAGTATTTTCACTGACATTCTGTCATCTTATACCATACTAACAATGTGATATTGCTAGGGCAAGGATGAGATACCCATCTGACAGATGAGAAAACAGTCTCAGGAGGTTTTAATCATGTCATTCCTAACCAAATATTGCACAGAGGAGTGTGATTTACACCAACAGCTGGGTTATCTGCTTCCTATCCTGATGGACACTGAGGTGACCACTTAAACACCTCTCTCTGAAAGGAAATGTGGAATGCATGCAGGTCAGATGCAATGCAGCCCTCTCTGCATCCAAGCATGCACTCCTTCATCCTCTACCCAATCACTTTCAACTGAGTCAGCACTGCATTCTCTTTAGCCATTTAACTGCCTCTGTACCCTCGACTCCTGACCCAAAGTAGGAAACCTAGGAGAGACTAATGAATGAATGTTTCCCTTGGGAATCAAAAAAAGTGAGATGTTTGTCAAACTGGGCGCATAAATTATCTCAACTCTCCATCTTGCAAGTGGAGCAAGACCAAGAAAATTTTATACCCAGTGGACAGAACAGAGCTGACATCAGTCAGCAAGGTGAATTCATCCTGCTTGAGATGCTCTCTTTCTTACCCTCAAACACAACTCTGAGCATGTAAAGTATGTACCCTTCCCCTTCTCACAAAAGCTCTAGTGGAACCGGTGGCAAATTTTCTTTCATCAACTAGGGAAACTGAAGAATCGTAAGTCAGGTAAGAAACACCCAACGTACTAGTTGGAAAGTGAGGTGTTAAACACAGATCTCTCCAGGCGAAACCCGTCTTCACTGAATACTAGATTACTGCCTGTATTAATTAGGAATCTTTTGTTGACAACAGCAGTAAATCTAATTCAAATCTTCTTAAACAAAACAGTAAATTTTTCTTTTGGTTTGCATAACTATAAAGTTCAAGGAAAAATCTGCTTTCAGACCCCAATTTTCAAAATCTGAATTAGCTCCATCTTCAGACTCCACAAGGTAAATCTGTAACAACCACAGGTTCAACCCTTCTATCAACATCTTCCATGGGGAAGAGTATTTAGGCTTCTACATCCCATTGCAAGTGCTGAGATACACTCTGACTGGATTGGCTTAAACCATGCACTGATGTCCAGACCAATCATATTGGGCAGAAGGATGGAGAAGGGTACAGACTACGGAGAGCCAACTATTCAGTGCAGGAATGACTATGATGGAGAGGTCTCTTCTTACATGAAATTCTAGGGACTATTAAAGAGAAATGGAAACTGGGCAAGAACCTCACAATGACATCCAATTTCTTATTCTATAAATATTTTTTGAATTTCTAATCTGTGCCAACTGCACTCCCAGGCAGGAGGTAGCATTTAAAGAAGGAAAGACCAATCTGCCTAGGGAGAACTCAGTCTGGTGTATTCTGACCCACTGGTAGAGAGTAGGTGCCTTTATAGCTGACAGTAGCTTCAACCATTGCCCCCTGTTAGCCTCTAACTTACTCAAATTGCTCTTCAGTCCAGACAGACTCTGAGCCACCAGAATGTGGAAAATACAGGAGAGTGGTGAGAATATTTTCTATTTACAAGGCAACTTGAATCCTAAAGTCATACCATGAATAGCAAGACCGGCAGTAGGCTGTAATAGTTAAGAGGGTAGACTCTGGATTGAATCTTGAGTCAGGCACAACCCAAGCTGTCTGATCTTGGAGAAGCGGTGGAACTTATCTGTGCTTCAGTTATTTTGCCTATAAATGTGGGTAATTATGGTCACCTAAGGATACTTTGAGATCCAAATTTAGAAGTACGATAGTGGGCTAGTTTTTTTCTATAGAGGACCAAATAGTAAATATTTTCGATTTTGTGAGTCATACAGTCCTTCCTATGGCAACAACTCTCCTCTTATTAGAGTGGGATTAGAGTGGGAGAACTGCCATGGGCAACACTTGCATAAATGGGTGCAAATGTGTACCAAAAAACTTTATTTACAAAAGCAGATAGACTGGATAAGCTGGCATTGATACAGAGCTCAGTATGGCAGCTATCACTGTAAATTTATCATAAATAGCTTCCAACTTTATTATTCTTTTTCATACACTCTCAATGGACTCTCCCCACCCTTCCTTGACTATGTTGACTGCAGATTATTTCAGCCATATGTACATTAACTGTTTGCCTTTACTTAGTGACTTACTGAAAATCAAGAAAACTCCCTACACCTGCAACCAAACTACCCTTCACCTGTTCAAACTGTCTTGTCCATATGACTTAAAAAAGAGACTCTCAGCAAAAACCCTGGCATGCTAAGTACAACCAATGTTGAGGTGAGTCACTGCAAGTTAAAAAAAAAAAAGTAACTTATTATTTGCTATAAATAAATTTCCAGTCTCATTAGTGAATGTTCACTTGCAGACATTCACTCTCATCAAAACGATTTCCTTATGTTACAAGCCACCCCTCAAATTTCTTTTTCTACAGCCACACTCCAGGTCCAGAAATCACTGCTCTGATTTTCATGGTGCTCGATCCTGCTGAGATGTCTCAGGAGACACAAAAACAACACTGGAGTGAAAAGTTAATTCTTCCTGCTGGGTTAATAATTAGGTAAAACCCGTTTCCAGCAGGAGGAAATCAGTGTGTCTGGAGTTCAGAATGAATTAGTGAGAAAAGAAGCAAAATAAGGAATTACAGAATTGGACTACAACCGCCAAGAACTCCACCTTCTGCTGGGTGGGAAAGGGGAGATGACAAGGAAACCCATTCATGAGCTTCAACTTATAATCAGTAAGGAATCCCCAAACTCAGAATCAGATCCCTGTCTGTGAGGAGGCTTTTGAGCTAATCCACATGAATAACCGTGCTGTTTACTGGTGAGACAAAGACTTAAAACTTGATAGATTATAAAACGTCTGCCCTCTAGCTGGCAGCCTCACTCACTTTAACTGTATTTCATACCAAGGCATCTTTTCCTTGATTCAGCATCTTTGCCCCCACCCCCAAAAAAATTTGTATGATAAAAGAGAAACTCTACATCTAATTTGTTCATTTGTTAAGATGACTGAAACCCCCAATCAATATGTACCAATCAATATGCATGTTTACCCACAATGCCAAGTGACAACCCTGGGAAAAACAAGGAGGGTAGTAAGCTGACAACCTCTCTGCTTATTGGCACAAAAGCGCACTGCCATACTTTGTGTCTTTCAGTAGTGAGGTACATGAGTGAGCCCATTCATGGCCCATAATTTTTTCACTAGGAAATAAATCAATGGAAATGGGAATATTTTATGTATTTGGGCAGAACTGTATCAACATCACCCACAATAAAAACGCTCCTATCTATTCTACTGTCTGTTCAGTGCTAGACATAGCCCCAAAGACATTTAATGTAGTTGGTCCCAAATATATCAGAGCTAAGGTTAAGATTATAAAGTGTGAAATGCCACAGATTTGTTAGTCTTGCTGCTGGAGCCACCTGCAGCCTGTTAGGCTGGAAGATGGACTTATTTAGTCGTATGGCCTTTAGCCCTTTCTGAGACTTCTGCAATTCTTACACTTCTGCAAGAATTCTTGCCATCATCCAAATATATGCCACCTCTCCCACCCATCCCTTTCCCCAGGACTCGGGCTGAGAATTTTAGTGGAGAATTTTAGTGGAAAAATTTTAGTGGAAAAATTTTAGTGGAGAATTTTAGTGGAAAAAAATCACAAAATTCTAACAGCATCAAAACCTGCATAGTCTTTGAGGTTAGTAGGTTAGTAGGATCAGACTTTCAACACTGCCCTTATTAACTCTAGGAAGCATTACCTACACCTGTTACCATCTGTTTCTTCACTTGTAACCAAGTTTTCTGTAAGGATTAGAGAAAAAACTGATACAAGATTAATATAATTAAGGACGCAAAAGATTTTTTTTCTGAATACATGTCCTGTGGGCCTTCTGTGTAATTTCTCTGATCTGCTGTCTGCTCCTCCCTATATTGCTACATCTTTCATCTCAGATACCAATAAAGGCTAGGATCCAGAAGGGATAGAGGGACAAATAGCAGCAGCTAATACTTTCAGAGCTTACAAACTTCCAAGCATTATTTTGAGTATCTTACTTATTATCTTACTTATTATTGAGTATCTTACTCACTTAACATTCATAACAACCCCTTAAGGTTGGTACCACAATTGTCTTCTTGTATACATAAGAAATTGGAGACACAGAATTGGGAGTAGCTGATCTAACTTAAGGCTACCCAACTAGTAAGCACCATAGCCAGGAACGCAAACTCAGGCGGTGTGGCTTTAGAGTGTGCATTAGTGACTACTAGTTGAACCTAAAGAAACAAATGGAATTTACTCTATTAAATGGAACAGAGAGCTTGGGTATAGTAACTCCTTTCTCCAGTGTCACTTGCCTATAATTCTGAATATAAAACAGATGGCCCATGTGCTATCTAAATGGTAAATATATGAAGAAGTGTTCATCATCACTTTAATGAGGGAGATGCAGATCAAAACAGCAGTGATATTTCATCTCACCTCCATGACAATGGCAGGTATTGAAAAGACCCACAACAAGTACTGGGGGGAAAAAAACCCTATTGCACTGTTGGTGGAAATGTACATTGGTGCAACCATTCTGGAAAACAATCAGGATTTACCCTAAGAAAACTAAAACTGGAAATAACATGTGACCCAGCCATTTCACTCTTGGGCATCTACAAAAAAAACATGACACCATGGACTCAAAAAAGTTTATGCTCTACAATGATTACTATAGTTTTATTTATAATAGGTAAGACATAGAAACAACCTATGCCCACTGATAGAGACTTGAATTAAAAAGATGCAGTACATCCGCACAGTGGAATACTATTTATCCATGGAGAAAGACGAAATATTGCCATCTATAGAAATCTAAAAAGGGTCAAGAGAATAAGATGTAGCAACACAAGTCAGAATGACAAAGACAAATGTTAGATATTTACATGATTTTGATTCAACAAAATACCTATAAAAATATGAACACTATAAAACAAAGGTTTTTGATGTTAGGGGTTGAGGGAAGAAGGGGCAAAGTGCCATATGGAATATTGGTGAGGAAAATAAATAAAGTGGTAAAATGAAAAGAGGACACAAATGATGCTACACTATGAGAACCTAACACCCCTCTTTTAAAAAAATGATTTAAAAACTGATACAGAAACTGGCAAATACATTATAACAGAATAAATGGCCATGTCATTCACCTTTACATAATCTGTACTTATAGATCCTTATAAATAACAACTTATAATACATATAATTTTCAAATGCACATAGCAAATTCATCAATATAGACCAAATATTAGGCTATCTCAAATTATTAAAGTCATTCAAAGTATTACTTTGTTAAAATAAATCAGAAATCAATAACAAGAATGTAGCCAGAATGATCCAAACAAGTTACTTGGATACCAAGATTTCTCATTAATACATTGACAAAGAAGAAATCACAGAAGAAACAGAAAACCTTATAAATGAATGATAAAAAATACAATAATAAAATAATACAAAAATACAATATACACATATTGATAGAAAGCAAGCAAAGTAGTGCTCAGAGAGAAAATTGGGGTTTTAAATACATGTGTTAGGGAAAATGGAAATGTATAACATTAGTGACTTAAACTAGAAATGGAAGAGTAAATTAAACCCAAAGCAGAAAGAGAAAATAAAATTAAGAGCAATAACCAATGAAAGAGAAAACAGACTTTAAAAATCAAAGCTTGCTATTTGATAAAAATCAACAAAATTCCTAAAACTGTAAGTAGACTGAGTGATAAGGGAAGATGGACTGGAGAGGAAGACACAATGACAAATATCAGGAGTATAAAGGGGATTTTAAATACAGATATTAAAAAGATAAGGACAGTTTTCTGTCATAATTTGGCAACTTAAAATATATTCCTTGCAAGCTAATAAATCATTATCAAGAACAGATAATCTATTAATAACATAATAGATAACTAAAAAAGAAATAAAATCTTTTGAAAATTGTTTAGAAAACTCAAGTTCCAGATGTTTCCAACCAAATATAAAAGAAAAAATGCCAAATCTACATAAACCTATTTTCCCCAGAAAATAGGAAAGAGCAGCATTATCCTGATACTAATACAAGATATTCCAATAAAAGAAAACCATAGATTTATATATTCATGAACATATATGTGAAAACTGCCTACAAGTTTTTAGGAAATCAAATCTAGCAAACCTATTGAAAGATGAACACATCACGATCAAATGAATTTTATACTGGTGATGTCAGTTTGCTTTAACATTTGAAAAGAAACCAATACAATTTCACAAGATTAACAGAAAAATAATATGCCCCCAAATGATACCTGACAAAATTTTGGAAAAGAAAAAAAGTGTTGATGCAGTAGCTACCAAAGGTAAATCTACCATAGTAAAAAAATACCACAAAACTACAATAATCAAAGCAGTATGATATTGTTGTAATAATCAGAGGAATATAATAGAAATTCCAGAAGTAAAACTATAGTATGTTAAACCAGTGATAAAACAATTAAGTTATTTTTAATCACAATTTTTTAAACACCATGAATAAATAGGAAATAAAAGATTACTCCAGATAAAGATTTGGAAGAAATTCCTATTATTTAAATCATGCCTTATTAAGAAACAAAATTCAGATGAATCAAAGCACTAAATACAAATAATGAACTTAGAAATGTTCAGAAGAAAAACACAGATATATGTTGACTTGGAGAATACTATGTTTCTTTGAAAAGTTTCAAGGAAAGTCTTGAGGAAAAATGAAATAAAATTGCCCACTTAATAATTAAAATTTTGTACATGTGTATTTTTAAATGAAAAATAAAAGTAAAAGCCAAGTACAAAACTAGGGAAATAATTCAATATCATTAAAATTAAGAGCTTTTACTAATCAATCTAAAAATACCCAACTGAACCATACACAAAGACACACACAAATACTGAAAGAGGAAAACTGTCACTAACAAATAAATTAAAACATTCACAATCACAAGGAATTAAATATAAATTAAAATCATAGAAGCATCTTTTTTAATCATTAATATGGCCTTACTATTTCCTTGCCAACTCTAATTACAATCTGTGGTTGACTGCTTATTTATTGTGTCTCTGCCCACTAAACAAAAAACTCCTTTAAGACACTATCTGTCATTTTACAAGTGTGACTTTAACCCAATGCCTCGCATACAGAGGTACTCAGTAAATGTTTACTAAATAAATAAACATATTTTTTTCTCATTACTCATTTATTACAGACACCGATAAAGCCTTAAATACCTGGCACAGTTCTAAATGCTATATATCAACACATCATTCTTTTTTTTTAATTCATTTTATTGATTTGTCACAATTGTGCATTAATTGATCCCTCCTCCTCCCTCCAGATCCCCCTTCTGTATCCCCCCTCCAGTCACTCCATCTCCCATTTTTCTGCAATTTGTTGGTTGGTTAAGTTGATG
>PVHY01017919.1:8794-30346 GCA_004024945.1 Uropsilus gracilis
GGGGGGGGGGTGAGTCCACACGTGGGGAGGGGGAGAAGGACAGAGTTTGAAACAAGAAAGAAAAGTCCTGCGGGCCACACAGACCAACAGCTGCAGAGAGAGGAGCTGTAGTGACCAGAAAAGGATGAAATGGAAAAGATACCCTGTCTCCCCGAAGCCAGCCTCTGGCTCCTTTCCTGAAAGAAGGACAGGCTTGCCCTGGAAGAGACCTGCTTTCACAGTCACTTCAAGATGCTCATGGCAGAGAGCGTCAGAGCGTCAGGATATGTCATAGTCAGGCTTACGCTGTCTCCACAGATAATGTCACCGCCTGGACCCCAGAACCCCAGTTTCACCGTTTCCTGGGAGTGTTCCACAGGTGGGAACAACAAAAGTTATTTTCTCATGGTTTCCAAGGCTGTCGTCAGACATTAGCGACACGATGTCTGCAAGTCTGTCCTACTGTGTACCTGCTACGCTGCAGTGCTTATGACCCATCAGTCCTGGTGGCTGAGGTGTGGGGTGTCACTGCAAGCCACAAACAGGGAACAGAGCATTTAGCCAGAGCTCACAGTGACACTCAGATTGTTCTCACCTGCAGAAGATAAAACAGCTGCTGGTAAGTCTCCAGCGTTTTCCTCCGCTCTTTACTCAGACTCTTGATGCCCTGGTTGTCGGTGTTATTCAACAGATGCATTTCTCCGCCCTTTTTCTTGTTCAGCTTTGTTCTGTGTGAAATCACATCCTGGAAAAAAACTTTTTTTTAATCAAATCAACTTTTTACTCTGATTTTTTTGAAGTCTGAAAGTTTAGTTATACTAAAGACTGTGGCACTTTCCCTTGACACAGCCGGGAGAGATACAGGGAGAGGCGAAAGCCCTCTCCCCACTCTTTCTTGGTAACATCCCCACACGTCACTGTTCCTGTGTTACGTGTGTCCCAGAGCTGGACTCATCTGGTCGGAAGAGGTAACGCAGGTGTCAAGACAATTCCCGAACACTGGTAAATGAGTCTTTAGGCCACGGACACGCACGTCTAAGAGACAGTGCAGCCCTGGCCCTCACACCACACACAAGAATGGACTACACGGGACAAGGTGTTCATGGCAAGAGCCACGACTCTAAAGCTTCTTGGAAGAAAACGAGGCATATGTCTTTGTGACTCAGGATGAGACGGTATTTCTTAGCTAGGACACAAAAGTCTCACAACAGACAGACGGGGAAAGTGGCCTCATCCACGTGACACCTTCGTGTGTCATAGGACATTGTGAGTAAGACAGAAAAATGGCGAAGGACAGGAAATAGTCACAAATCCCGTGTTGGATGAGGGATCCATGAGAGTCCTCTTGAGCTTCTTGTAAGATCTATAAGAGATTTGTGTCATTAAGACATCCTAAAGACAAAACTCAACCAAAATGATGGGTGAAGGGTCTGAAGGGACATTGCCCGAAGGCCTAGAATGGCTCAGAGCACGAAGCAAGGCTCAGCATCAGCAGTTTTTAGGGAAGTGCGAACAAACCACGATGTGAAGCCACTTCACGCCCACTAGCAAGGCTAGACAAGCATGACCCTCGCTGGGAATGTGGAGTGCCTGACAGCTTCATGCCTTGCTGCCAGGAAGCTAAAACGGCAGAGTCACACAGGGAGGTAGCATGGCAATTCCTCAAATGCTAAACACGGAGCTGCCGTCTGATCTTTTGCTGGAGTTTCCTTTGGAATGATGAAGACATTCTAGGATTAGAAGGGACGCTCACGTCATCTTGTGAAAATGAATGTCACTCGATGCCTACTTTAAAGGAGTGACAATCGTTTCAATGCATAAGGCGCTTTCCAGAAGAAAATTCCCACCTGTGGAAGTCAGAGATGAAAGGGCAAGAAGCTCCAAATAGCTAACAACAACTAGGGTCCCCGGGTCATACTCCCTGAAGAAGGTGGGTGACAACGTCAGCTGGTGGCCTCAGGCCCTTGGCGCTCTGTACAGATCTGAGTCATGAACCAGGGCAGGCTGTTCAGGTGAGCATCGGTTCAAGGGTTGTTAACAGAGACACACAGCTGTGTGGAGGACCCTTAAACTACTGAACATGGAGCTACCATTTGATCCAGCAATCCCACTTCTGGGAATCTGCCCAAAAGACACAAAAACTCTAATCCAAAAGGACACCTGTACTCAGATGTTTATGGCAGCTCTATTCACAATAGCCAGAAGATGGAAACAACCAAAATGCCCCCAAATAGACACCTGGCTCAGAAAATTGTGGCATATGTACATGATGGAATATTCAGCCATCAAAAAGACAAACATGTTTCATGGCAACATGGAACTAGAAGGAATCATGTTTGCAGAAATAAGCCAGAAAGAAAGAGAGAAATATGGGATGGTCTTACTTCTATGAGAGATGGAGGGAAAAGAAACAAACACACAAACACAAAATGGACAAGAAAAATTTAAAACTAACCATCAACAGAAATGAAGCAAAGAACAAGGGCTGGGTTGGGGGTGGGGGGTGGGAGGAGCACAGAAGATCAAGATGATGGTTCATGGGTGATAAGGTGGTGGGAGAACCCAGGGTAGACAACAAAGTCAAATAAAATTAATTAATCTGTAAAAAAAAGAGAGACAGTGAAAAATAGATTTCATGTCTCTCATGGGTGAATGTACCCAATTCCTCCTTCCCCCCTTGCCCCCATTTCCCCCCACCCCCTCCCCGGCTTCCTAGGGAAATGTCTCTGCTTGAAAGAACCATCAGACACATGGGCACCAGATGGAGCTACAGTTGCCGTGAGAAGCCAGCTACTTCCTTTCAAATCTCTCCTTTCCCACGGACCACACTATCATGATACAAGAGGCTAAAAAGGCAAGTTTAATTCTACCCAAAGGAAACTCACTAAGTCTTGTGCATCGCATCTGTTCTGTAAAAACCACTGAATCTTGTGCACCACGTTTGTTCTGTCCACAGAAGCAAACGCAGCTACACTGTTGTAGGCACCACTTCTTACGCCCGTACTGTGCTCCCTGACCGCCCTCGAGTGTTCCTCAAACACTCCAACTGCACAACACCCACGCCTGAGACCTCCCTCATTCCTGCTTTGCTCTGCTCCACTTCCAGACGCTTCACATCAGGCTGGAAACACTGCCATCAAGAAGACCAAGACTAGAGACTGAATGATCATCAATTCCACATTGAATGAGGGTTTTTGATACTTGGTGCTTATAAAGGTAAGGTAAACTGACACATTAAGTGTTTCGCACGCTAGCAACAAGATCAAAAAAACAAAACTTAAGCATCAGAAAGATCTGAAAATCTGCTGGGATAGTATTTCCACCAGTGACAAGTCATTCAACTATTTACTGTTTTGCAAGCGAGCCTTTAGAAGGCCAGGCATTTCCTGTTTACAGCTCAGTGGACCAGTCACACAGCCGTGGCAGGCAGTTATAAAAGGCCTTATCTGAAGGGGACTTGAGGAGTCCCCCTGCGTGTCACACAGTACAAGCACACTATTGTCCCTTAAAAAAAGCAATGCATCTTAAAGCTTTCTCATCACATATTTCATTACAATTTGTTTATTTTTTTAACACTCAAGGTAGAGTTAAAAGCAGGCTATTGACATCACAGTCCCGGAGACACTCAGAAAAGCTCATCATCTCCTAGTTGACCATAGGGGAAGAGGCACCCACGAATGTCCACGCAACTAACAGCTTCTCACAAGCATTAGGTTTCCAGAACCGCATAATCAGTCACTACCTCTGGCTTTTCACCTCTGACCCAGAGAGTTTTCCCAGTGCTTCCAGCAGGCCAATGTCATCCCCCCCCCCCCCCATGACCTATCAGCTTTCTGGAAACTACTGCGGGGGAGGAACAGGGTCATGCAGAGAAGTGTTCCCAGGCCATTTCCATATCTGGGGTAAAAATGACCTCTTTCCTCCTCTATGCATTTAGGGAGCTCTGGAGTTGGCAGTTTGTCCCAAACAGACACAAACAACAGCGTGATTTCCTCAGAGGCTCCCCCAGGGGCGCTGCCACGGGCTGTGGCCGGTCTGTCCACACTGGAGGACACCGCTGGAGGCGCCGCTGTCCTCAGTGTGCAGGCTGCCCTGAGCGGTCACCACCCCCATGTGCACGGCTGGATTCTGAGTGTCTTGTTGGTCACTCATGTCACTCAGGGCTGTGTAATTACCCAGAAGTCAGCCATCGTACATACAAGCACGATGCTGATCTCCTCCACCATCTGAATAGACGCTGGATTTTCTAGGGGTGTGGTTCTATGCAGGGTGTGGGGATACCACGCTTCGCTCCTGGACCTCAGAGAGCTCGCCCTCCATTCTGGAAAATGAATCCCCAATGGTTCATCCACCTGGCCACCCCACCCTCCCTGTGGCTGCTCTGTAAAGAGGCCCAGCCTCTGGCAACTGGGCCACGTTTTCTGGACACTGGTCCCCTGTCTTTACACACTGAGATGAGTTACTATGATCACTTTTATCTATATCTTCCCTGTTCAGGTGATGGCAGCGTGGAGAGCCTAACCAGGTGGCACTTTGCGTGTCATGTCAGGGGGCTACGAAAGCTCTACAGAATACGCCCTGGGAAGGTTCTAGAATGTTGGCATCTGAGAACCATGGATTTGTGAGACACATGGGACAGTCCTTGGATGAGCCACGCCGGAGCTAGCGGAGCTGCTGTGTAGCGACAGGGACAACCACCTTGGGCATCATCTTCTCTCCCGGAAGCCGCAAGGCCCCGAGCCACTGACCTCCAGGGTGATCCTGTTCTTCACCAAGAGCCCGATCTTGATGTCCATCAGGTTCAAGTCCTTCTCCAGCTGCTGGTTGGCCCTGATCTTGGTCACTACCTCCTCCCGCAGACGCGCCACCTCCAGCTCCTCCTGGAAATCCAAGTCGCTTTGGTCCAGCAGGTGCACGAATTTGCGGATGACCGAGAGTGGCGGGTTTTCAGAGCCAACTGCGGGCAGAGGAACAGGGACAGGTCAGTGCCACACGCTTGGGATGGTTATCGGTGGGAAAGAAACCGGGTCTGTCAACAAAGCATCTCAGAAAAGAGACAGCAACGGAAGCCCTGGGTTTCTGGAGGGGACCCGTCACCTCATGGGAAATGTGGTCAAGGAAACCCATCCATCACAGGAACAAACACGCCACTGACGGCGTCCGGCGCCCTGCTCTCCGGCTATCTGCTGCCCGCTATCAGCCCCAGGCCAGCACAGAGGAGGCAGCCCTGTCTGCCCTGCCTCGCTGAGGGCGAACCTGAGAGAAAGAATGTGAACAGGAGCCACTGCGGACCCAGAGCCTGTGGTCAAGCCAGATAAGCAACTTGCGCTCCTGACGCAGGAAGCAGCAGCTGGTTCTTCCAGCCTGAAAGTCTTCGAGAAACAGCAGGACTAGGTGAAACGTGATCAGAAAAGGCAAACGAAGGGCGAAAAGAAGACGAAGCAGAAAACGCTGCGGTGGCCAGAGAGGCAGCTGCTCCGCGAGGAAGAAACGAAAGATGGCAGAAGATGAAACTGGTCCTGGCCATTTGGCCAGGACTAAGGAAGGGCAACGAGAAGCAGAGCCCAGCCTCGGTCATGGGAGGGGGTTGACGTCCATCCTGGGGGGACTTTCTGCTCATGTCTCGAGCATTTTGCTTTAACTGCCCTGTTCTCTTGACTTTGGGGAAAAATCACCTCTGGGTTTGGTGATCCCGACTCCGGGGACCCTAAGAACAATCTGCCCGGACCCGGGTGATGAGGGTGGACACAGTGACGCAAAGATGAGTGGAAGTGAAGTCATGGCACCTCCTCGAGCTGCCTCGGCTCAAGCAGAGGCTCAGCCAGTCCCCCTGTGACTCCTAGGCTCTGTGGAGCCTTGATACTTCAGGAACGGGGGAGTGGAGGCAGCAGCACCCCTCACACGGAGGGTTTGCCTGGCAGGAGCCACCAGGTCTAGAGCCAAGAGAGTCCGATGATCCTCTTAGAGACCCGAAGAGGGCCCTCTGGATTGTGGGCCCTGGGGCACCTGTGCACAGCTGCCCACATGACTTCATTTCCCTGTTTTTTTGTAGTAAAGACGCTGCTGGTGTAAGCATGGGAGGAAAAGCCGAGGAGGACCCAGAGCTCATGTCCACGGCCAAGCCGAGAGGACTCAGGCCGCCCTACTCGTGTCTCAGCCCCTCTGCCTCTTGGGCTTCTCTGCTCTCATCCTGGCTTTACTATGCCAGCTTGGATGGAGCATTTCCTTTCCTGGAAGTGAGGTTTGGATGACTGCAGGCTGGACATTACTGCGGCACATTATCTGCAGACAATCTCCTCCTCCATGGTCAGAGTCTACAGTCATTGGAAGTTCCAGCAACTTCTAGGCTATCAAGGCCTTTCCGGAAGGCAATGTGAAAATGGATGCCAGATCCAAAAAGGCGTTTGTTTTTCATATTAAAAAAGAAAGCCCTAGTTTTACAGAGACGCTGAGCTGAGGAAGAAATGGCAGCTTCATTCAGCACAGACCCAGGCTGTTCACCCACGTCCAGACCAGCTCAGCTGGGACTGAGGTATGGACAGAGTTTCTACCTCTTAGGCATGTTCACATAAAGTCCCCGAATGTTTCGCCATTTCTTTGGTCTTTGTCTTTAAAACATACATCAGCAAGTGAAAGCACAACTGCCTGCAAAGAACATGTGGCCTAGAAGGAAATGAAAATCAGCCTGTAATAGTTGGAAAATTGGGTCTTAGTCTTTCAAGTACAAAGGGAAGTAACAAACCTGTCTTAATGTGTTTGGGCTAAGAAAATACTCCTTCCTTCAGCCTTCGTAGACAAGAAACTGAAGGCATCTACCCACCGAGAGACACATTTCATTAATTCAAAAGCAGAGTCTGGGAGTCAGCGGAAAGGAGTGTATCAGGGAGAGCTGAGGCTGGGGCAGGATGTGGCTTCTGAAGTTTGCCAGGCTTCCCTTAAACAAGGCCCAGGAAGCTCTCTGGGCCATGAGGTCATGGTTCCAAGAAAGGCTGTCAGCAAGGGCGCTGGTTAGATGACCCCATAGCACAGGGTGAGGAAAATGACAGCTTTTATTTTCACCAAATAGAAAACAAAGCAGAGCAAGGAAGAGCATGATGGCCATTGACTAAGATACATGAGCAGCGACTTTTTTTTACCCTCTCAAAACTAATTTTGAATGACCTCCACAAAATATTTTTTGTATTTTGTACAAAATACAAAATATGGGATGGTCTCACTTATTTGAGGGAGACAGGGAAAACAAACCAAGAGACAAGAAAAAGTTAAAACTAACTAGCAGCAGAATTGAAATACAGAGCAAGAGTGGGGGGGGTGTTGGGGGCGGCACAAAATACTAAGGTGACGGCAAATGGGTGACAGGGTGGTGGGAGAACACCCTGTGGCTGATACGATGTAAAATAAGAATATATATATATATATATATATATATATATATATATATATAAATGAAAAGAAAAACTGAAAAAAAATGGGGAAGTCCTAACAAATTTATCAGCAAAACCTCCTTGATTTGCTCTAGGACATGTTTTTAACCTATTATATGCTCTTTTGATAGTCAGGATGCTTAAAATTCAGCCTATAAAGAATAATCTCCTCAGTGTGGAAAAACAGAGCACATGTGTCAAGGTGGGAGTGTAAAGAGATATCACAAGATGTAATTTCCACCCTGAATGGCCTTGATGCTATCTTGCTGCTCTCACATTTGCTGCAAATGGCAGACACTAGCAATTTAAGAAGACACATTTTGAGAACCTCAGCATCTATTAAACACTCAGATGAAACTACAGAAGATGTTGGCACTTCTCTGTGGGCGATGAGATTGTGTCTTATTTCTCTCCCTCTTTAGAGTCTAAAGCTTCGTCCGTGAACATGTCTCATTCTTAGGAAACATCTTATTCCAGCTCACACGGAAACTTCCTCTCCCGGAAGCAGGCATCTGGACTTCCGCAGGCTGGGCATCACTTCATTCTTAAATGAGGGGGACGCACGGGTTGGTGGTCAAGGATGCTGATCTTTTGGTGAGCTGCTTTGCTTTAGGTTCCCAAGTCTAGCTCAGAGGTCAGATAGAGATAGCTGCAGGGGTGCCCATTCCATTCTTTTTGAAGAAGAAACAGCTGTTTTCCTTGACCCCTGCTGTTATAACAGGAAGACTCACTTCCTGTTCCCATGGGTTTTTTGTGTGGCAGACTTGGGGCTGAGGGTACAGCGATCTGCTGGACACAGCGGGCACTCTCAGTCCCAGAGCGGCCGCTGACTACATGGAAGTGACGGCCTCTCGGCACATGAGAAGCCACCCTGCCCTGCGGACACCCCCACGTACCTAGTGTCTTGTAGTCCTCTCTGGCTTTGCTGGCTCTCACCAGGGACTGTATCTTCACAATCTCATCTTTCTGCAAAATATGGACATTAGTTAGGACTGCTCGTGCCCCACCCACATTGTAGAATTCAACGGATGGGGGAGATAGGGGAGTCCAGCTGGGGCGGTCAGGGAGGGGAGGTGGTGGTAACCCCCAGGGTTTACAAAGATGCGAAGTATATATAATTATTTATATAATAAAAATTAATAAAATGGTTTATTCAGGATGGAAAAAAGAACAATGCCCAGTGTAAGAATGGTCAATTCAAGACAGTGCTTACATGTGGTTCAGTCTCCATGTTGCATTTTCTTTCACAAAAGGGTTGGATGAATTAGCTAAACTAGAAAGGAGATAGTACCAGGACAATTTTAAATAAAAAGTTCTAAAAAGGAAAAAGAATTCTGGCACTCAGATGATTTAATCTACGGCTACCTATATACTTCCTAAAGATCCTGAAAAAATTCATCGTGTGGGCTTCTACTGAAATGATCTGGTGAACAGAAAAACTGTAAAAGCACTGTGGGAAAATGACACAAATACTTGTGGAAGGGAAGGGACGGAAGTCAGACATGACCAGACCCATCTCCAGCACGTACACCAAGTTTCAGTGTCTTAAACGCAAATCTTTGTATGTAAAAAAAAACCCAAAGTTCTTTCCTAAGCTCATAAAACCCAGGAAAATAAATAATGTAAACAATCATTAGTTACTCTCTTTACCTTTATAATGGAAACAACTAATGCAATAAAAAGTTACCTACATTATAGTCTTTATCTCTGTACCTATTTCTAAAAATCCCACCTACCTCCATACATTTTAACTGCCCGCTAGTAAAAATATATTCACTGTCTAAAACTAAGTAACCACTGACCTCCAAAAAATCAGGGCTGCTCTCTCTTCCCTAATGTCATGCTGGGAAAAGAGGCAGTTGTTAACCAGCTAATAAAAGTTCATTTCAATTAAACCAGAAACAGGTCAGAAAGAAAAAGACAGAAACCAAATGGTTTCACTAATATAAGGGACATAGGAAAACACACAAAATACCAAGAGGAAAAGTCAAAATAAGCCAACAGCCAAAATAAAGTACACAACTGGGGGGTGGGGGGGGATGGTGGGATGAGTGGGAGCGGTCAGGGAGGGAAGGTGGGGGGTGAACCCTGGGGAATACAAAGATGTGGATTGAAAAAAAAGAAAAAAAAAAAAACAACCAAAACTATAGCTTCTGTCTGGGAGGGGTCACTCTACAAGAGAAAATACTGCAGCATCTTTTTTCTTCAGCATGACCAGCCCACACCAGTTTCCTCTCAGCCACTTCCTACCCAGTACTGACAGGAAAGTCCTACTCTGAACTAAGTTCTGAACTAAAAGAAAAGCAAGCTCTAAATCTTATCATCCTTGTGTGGTAAAAAACCTGCGCGTGATGACTCTGATTATTCTTTTCCATTATTGAGTTAAAATCATTCTAGGGGAAGATTTCAATCAAGAAGTCATGAGCTGAGTCTCAGCCAGGATGAAAACCCACATGTCTGTTTCTTACATGGTCTTGGAAAAACTGCAGGCGGGAAAGATAACTGTTCCGGGCCGCTCTCATCCGGTACCAGGACTGGATCTAAAAATAAGTTCCAGAAATCAAGACAATTTCCAAACACATGCTGATATCCCTCTGGGCAGTATTTCTAAAAATAATGCTTTGCTTGACAGAAAGTAAAAATCCCGGGCAAAGAGCACCTAAGGCCTCGCGTCTTCTTTTACTTTGGTCATTGTTTTTCCATCTTCAGGGCTCAGGGACATTTATGCTACTTGTAACCGAGCTGCTGCAGTTGGAGGGAGGCAGGTTTGCATTCTTTGCTTTCAGCCAATGCACAAAGGTCGAGAGGTATTTTGCTGAGTTATGAGGAGCCAGGGAATCAGATTAAGTTCAGGGTTTCTACCAAGATGCCTTCAACGCCTCTGCTAGCCTCCCAGACTGTTTGTGAGACTTCTGTGAGGGACCGGGTCTCCTCAGAGAACAGTGGTCTACGGCGAGCCCAAAACAGTGTCTCCAGAAGGGGCACACGTCGATTGAGACCACTCCATTCTCCAGCCTCACAGCTCAAAAGGGCTTTCAAATCACCTGCTCTCACGCGGTCTCAGTCTGTCTCCAGTCCTGACTCTCACCTGGATTTCCAAGCGGAAGCCAAGTTCATGTCTACACAACCCTTTCGTTCTGAACCCACAGACAGTGGCTGGAGTCTGTTCCCTCACCACAGAGCAACCAAGCTGGGCAGGATTGGCCATGACCCAGACCCTAAGTCGGCTCCCCTCCTCCTGGCCCTGGTTGTGCATCTGACGTGCAATCTCAGCTCTATCTGTTAAGCATGAGGCCGCAAATGTCAGTGGCCCCGGGAATGGGGGATGAAGCCTCCTTCTCCGTTCAGGTCTCACGGACACTCCTCCTCATCTGTGTCCGGAAGCAAAGATGAAATGAAGGGAAAGCGCGCTCAGCTGGGGAGGGTGTTTACCTTCACGATGGAGGGGACATTCTCGAGGAAGACTTTCTGCCGGTTGTGGTAGGCCTGGCGCTGGCGATGTCCCTTCCAGTGAGACTGTGGGAGAGAGGGAGGCAGAGATGTCAGTGTGTGCAAGGCTCCTCAGCGCTGATTTTGGAAAGTGTGAGACACAGGGTCTCTCAGGGATGGGGAGTCGGGGAGACACAGGGTCTCTCAGGGATGGGGAGTCGGGGAGACACAGGGTCTCTCAGGAGATGGGGAGTCGGGGAGACACAGGGTCTCTCAGGAGATGGGGAGTTAGGGAGACACAGGGTCTCTCAGGGGATGGGGAGTTGGGGAGACACAGGGTCTCTCAGGGATGGGGAGTCGGGGAGACACAGGGTCTCTCAGGGAGTGGGGAGTCGGGGAGACACAGGGTCTCTCAGGAGATGGGGAGTTGGGGAGACACAGGATCTCTCAGGAGACGTGGAGTTAGGGAGACACAGGGTCTCTCAGGAGACAGGGAGTTGGGGAGACACAGGATCTCTCAGGAGACAGGGAGTCGGGGAGACACAGGGTCTCAGGAGACGTGAAGTTAGGGAGACACAGGGTCTCTCAGGGATGGGGAGTTGGGGAGACACAGGGCCTCTCAGGGATGGGGAGTTGGGGAGACACAGGGTCTCTCAGGAGACGTGGAGTTAGGGAGACACAGGATCTCTCAGGAAATGGGGAGTCAGGACCGTGTCAGGGACCCTTCCTCCACATCTCTGCCCACATGGTCTCTGGGTTGGATGCTGAGCAGACTGTCCCCTTACGCTGCCGCCTGCCTGGCACCTGGGAAAGCAGAATTCTGGGTCTAGTGGCCGAGGGTCCTGCTCCAAAGCTTACTTCATGAAGGTCTGGGTGACAGGAAGTAATAATAAAATAGAATTCTACACACAGATGGACAGGGCACGGGTATTATTTGCTAACAGGGTATAGGAGGCTTTGAAGTAACACCTGAAACCTGTTTTTACTCCATCTAGGGGTCCGTATGGCCCAGATCAGACAGGAAGACATTCTGTGGGTTCCAGACAGAGCAAGCCTTGCTCTATGCATTTCTACGTGAAGGTGAACGCTGCCTCCCCCACAGTGAAAGTTTCTAATGGGAACATTTACAAACACAGACCACAGACTGGTGTCTTTAGGAGGTTTGATTCCAGAGTTATTCATAATTCTTCTAATTTATGACCATTTTTTTTTTACTGAAACATAGGTTACCCCAAGTCTTTGACTTTGTTTTACTATTAGAAATAAAACATAAGTTCCTTGTTTCAAAAGGATACACACAAACCTCAAATTAGTTTCCTAAATTTCTCTTCACGCCTGCATCTTTATACAGTTCAGGCCTCCAAATACACACATTGGAACCTACCTCATTCATTCTTTTGATGAAAAAAATATGTAGGATTTTATGATCCCTTAGAAATAATATACTTTCCAGTAGTTATTCCAAACAAAAGTCAGGTGCAAATAAAAATGATCCACCCGGTACTTGCTCCAGATTTCCCTAGGAAATCAAATCCCTAGGGATGACATAGACGGGTCTAGAACTTCGTGGCTTATCTCTGAAGTAGCTACTGAAACGGGCACACGTTCGCTCTCCTGCAGGCTAAGCCAGGGGCAATGAATCACACAGGAAGCTAAACTATCTGAGGGCTTAAAACAGCACTTGGGAGACTTTAATGTAATAGAAAAATCATCAGGACTTTTTCAACTTCGGTCTTGGTGGGCTGGGAGATGCTTGCAGGAAAGGGCAATGCTCACCCATCAGGTGTGCATTTTGAGTAATAAAGACAGAGATTGAAGGATCTGACACTAATCACCCACAGCCTCTGCAGGGGGACATTTTGGGGATAGCTGGCATGGAAGCTGGCATGGAGAACCTTCTCTCCAGTTTCACCAACGCCTGTTCATGGGCGTGGCACAGTAGCACCACAGAGAAGGGAAATGAGCCTTCTTGTGGATCACTCTATTCCACAGCCATCTCGCTAGTCATGTGAATTAAGAGGGCCTCAGAGGCGGCTCACAGGTCTCCGTGGGTCACACTCCTGGAAAGCACAGAAGCACCAAAGTGCAAATACACTTCCCGGATCCCACTCCTAGGTCCAAACTGGAAAGCTAACAAGACGCTGGGACTGGGTCAAGTACTCATCCTGTTTTTCTGGAATTACCTAAACTCCCGAAACACGGTGCATGTCTCTGAACTCAGAGTCGCAGCTCTGGCTAACCATTCCGGACAAGCGATCTGTTGCCTCAGCAAGAGAGAGAATAGAAAGCCTTTGCACGCTGGTGGGAGGAACCCACCTGGCCATCCTGCACCATTGCTAATGGATTAAGGGCTCAGTATCACCAACAGGATTTCCCTGGAGACTGAATTCTGGGTTTCATGTCTCTCTTGGTATAACTTCTTTCAGAGTCCTTCCATATCATGGCATCTCATTGTTGCCTTTCCAAGCCAAGGCACCCTGGCCGGACAGAGTTTCTAGTCTACAGAAGAGGAACGTCACAAGCATCTTGCTTTATTTTTCAAAACTCTTACTTCTTTTTCAGTGTGTAAGTTTTAGTTCCCTCAGGACTGGCTTGTCTTAAGCCCCTGTGCCAAGCCACAGCTGAGGGTTTTTCTAAGTATAGGCTGTTTTTATGGAAAACAAGGATGGGGTGAAGGTTGGGAGGAAGGAGCTATTGATAAAAGTACAAAAGGTGACAACATTCCAAACCATGAAATCATCAGAAGTAGTTTTTATAAACAGAGAACTCATGGGAAAACCGAGAACCGCCATCCTTTTGTTTTGTTTTTGTTACCATAATTATCTTTCCTGTCTATGCATCTGAAATAAGTTTTCAAAATACTTGGAACCCAGAGGCCACTTTTCTGTCTTATAGATAACAACTGTCCATCCCTAGACAATGTGACTTGCCAACATTTGGTTGCTTTATTTGATAACTGGACACCGGGGATAGTACTATTCAAATGTCCAACCCAGACTGGTGAAGCACAAACCCTTCTGCGAACTTCCTGCCAGGCAAGAAAGCCCTAATGGCTCACTCTTCCTCTCCATGTAAGAGTAGAATATGGAGATGCACAGCATGAGTGACATTAAAACAGCCTGACAAATGAGGGTCGTGTCTGTCACCCCTTTCTTGCGGCCGCAGACACCTCCCAGCCACTGATCAGCTGACACTGTTCCACAGACGCTGTTTATTATTGGCCTGGCTACCCTGGTGTTTTCTGACCTGAAACTCAATCTATAAATCAGTAAGTCCCAGGCCTAAGCTGTGGCATTTGTTTCTATTCCACTTTTACCCTAACAGTGGGATTTCGGCTTCTTTAGTACAAAAAAAAAAAACCCCTGTGGTTATTTTTCCCTCAGTCTCAGTCTTCTTACTGTCTCGCTGCCTTATATCAACCCACCTCAATGTGTTGGGTCCCTGTCAGGTCTTATCTGGGTCACCTCAATCCCTGCATCATGTACATGACCTACTGAATACTTAGGGCTGCAAGGACTGGGGACATTCAGCAACTGAATTACCCTCTAGAGTCCTCACAACTCTGTAAATGAAACTGGTATCATCATTCACAGATGAGGAAAGGTGCTTTAAACCATCCACTCTTCCTTCAGCTTTTTGCTCGATTTCTCCCCAAAGTTCTCTGTGTCTTTCAACTACTGTTAGTGTCTGCTCTGTTGGGCAGTTTTAGGTTCATTCACATTCTGTGATGTCATTACTTCCTTCCTGTGACTCTCGCTTATCTGTCACTACCTTGTGTTAGTGGTTTACTAAGTCCACATCTTATTAACTTTCTTGAAAGCGGACAGTAGTTTCAATACAGAAATGACTTCTCTCTTCTGCAATCAAAGTATCCTCAGACGTTTACCACAGCTACAATATTTTACAATTTCTCACTTTTCCTTCTTTGGTACAACTTTTTCTTTTCTGTTGGGACTCTTTTCTGGCTCAGTTATTCAACAGAGATCATTGTACCAGAGGCTTCTTCTGAATCAGAAACAATATGACTGCAGATATTCTCCCTGATTCACCCTGCATTTGCTTGGGGACCTTCTGATTCATGCCACAAGCTCTTGAGACAGAGGACTGGCTATTCTCTGTGCCACTGCTTAGTTCCTGAGGGGACAATTCAGAATGGGAAGGGGTGGTGGCCTCTGCCTAGAATTTCTGTTTCTTACTACTGGGCCTGGAGTTGGTCTAGTTAGACAGGTCTAGCTGTTCTGGGGGGGGGGGGGGGCAATCTGTAATCTTCACATTGCAGATCATCCCCCTGTTTTTGCCACTTTGGCAAGACATGACGCTAGTGTGATACTGGTTGGTTCATGGGTTTCTGCTGGTGTGGGTTAGCATTCATCTCCAGTCCACTGCTGGCCTATGGACCTCATGCCTATCTTGTTAGAAAATTGTTTGTTAAAAAAAAAAAGAGGGTGGTCCAGTCACTATGGGAAGCTGTGTGGAGGATCTTTAAATTACTGAAAATGGAGTTACCATTCGATCCAGCAATCCCACTGCTAGGAATCTATCCCAAGGTTATAGAAACACTAACTCAAAAGGCCACCTGTACGCAGATGTTTATCACAGCACCATTTACAATAGCCATGATATGGAAACAACCCAAATGCCCCAAAATAGACAAATGGGTCAGAAAGCTGTGGTCTGTGTACACAATGGAATATTATTTGTTAATGAAAAAAGACATTCACAACAACATGGATGGAGCTAGAAGGAATCACGTTAGCAGAAATAAGCCAGGAAGAAAAAGAGAAATACAGGATGGCCTCACTTATAGGTGGGATAGAGGGAAAACAAATAAACAAATGGACAAGAAAATTTTAAAACAGTCAGCAGAACTGAAGCCTAGAGCAAGAGCGGGGGAGGGGGGAATAGGGGGAGAATGAGCACAAGAGATTAAGATGATGGTTCATGGTGACAAGGGGGTGGGAGAACCTCTCGGAGTAGACAATGATGTAAAAAATATGCATATATGTGCAATCAATTTGAAAAATAAGAAAACAAACAAACACTCTTGTGTCTTGCCCTGAACGGCGGGAAAGCAGACAGACATGCCAGCAATGACAAAAGAAAAGCTCTTCAACTTAAAAACTTTCAATTTAGGATGCACCGACGCTTCGGCCAAAACGAAAAGCCACGAAACTGCCCCTGGGTCACAGCATCGCTCTGAAAGCAGAAGACAAGGAGGACTGACCCTGTAGCAGGCGGCGGGGAGGGGGGCAAGAGAAACAGCAGATGCGTCCAAGCTGGCAGGTACCTCTCCTGCCAGGAGGAAGTGCCTGCCTGATATACAAGCCCAAGAGCAGCTCAGCAACGCAGCTGGGTGCGAGGATTCCCTCGCAGGCAAAAGCCAGGGAGGACAGGTGCTCCGGGATGCTCTTAACTCTTCGGCTCTTTCAGGCCAGGCAAGCAGAGAAGCTCACAGGACGCTCTGCAGCCACTGACCAACAAAGATCAGCTCCTAAAGCACCAGTCAGGTAGCAGGTGACACAGAGCAGCCAGGTGGCAGGTGACACAGAGATGCAGGAGACACAGAGAAACAGGACTTTGCTCTGATCTGAGCCCGTGGGGGGCTCCCACTGGCTGGCGGCAGCTGGACCTGCACACATCCTGAGGCTCACAGGTAGAAGGATCATCCAACACCCCATCTCCAAGCCTGAGCACAGGAGACTGGTGGGCAGCGGTCATGGACAAACCCTCAGTCATAGCTCTGTATCAGAATGCAGGCGGCTGGCTGTTCACTTACGAGATAAAGCCTTTGCTAGGAACCTTCCAGGTGCTGGCCAGCGGTGGTGGATGGTGCACATACCTGGATTTTGATTACATGCTCTTCTTGATCGTGCAAAAATGATTTCCTAGCCTCAAACTCTCTGCAGAGGTGGGGCCCAAAGCTGGTGGCTTGGAAGCGACGGAGCAAATCTTCGGGAGCAGACCACAGGTTCTGGCGGATGTAATCCTTTGTTCTTTCCTGAACAATCTCCTGGCAAGAGACATTTCTTATGTTACATCTCACACATCAGGTGAAGGTGAAGCTGTGACCCCAACATGGGTAGTGTTATTTGCTCATAAAATTTAAGCATTGTCGTTAGCTGTGGCTGAAGAACACAGAGGTTAAGAATGGATAATCGGTTAAGGATAGTTCCTTCTTTCACTTGGATGCAAATCTTGAGCAGCCTTGAAACTAGGCCCAGGTGGGGAAGAAAAAATGAATCACCAGGAGGGTGTGTGAGGGGAATTTGGGGCCTCTGGTTTTCAGGAGGAGGGGGAGGGTAAGAAAAAGGAGATAAAAAGGAGAGAAAGGAGAGAGAGAGAGAGAGAACAAGAGAATGGTGGTCAGATAAAGGGGGGCCCTGGTGGCAAGGCCAGGTGGAAGCCCCATGGAAGAGTGAGCTGGAAGTGGTAAAGAGCCATGGTGACCAGTAGAAGAAGAGTGGCTGGTGTGGAGAGACTGGCACCACAACAAGGTGATGTGGAAAGCTGATACCTGGAGATGGCCAGGGGTTGGGGATGCTGATTTTGCATCAGCATTTGTTGGAAAAGTTTGAAGAGCCTTGGAGAAGCAGAGCAGCTCAGAACACTGGAGAGAGAAGAAGTGAAGAGAAGATGCTGGAGAAAGACTGAACTTGGCAGGGTGCCTGCCCCAGCTTTGGAGGGCAAAGGGCCCTTGGACATGTGTCTTTGGGACCTTTGGGACTGAAAGTGGTGACTGGGGTCAGATAACTGCCACTTGTGGTTTGAAGGACATTTTGTTTGAGTTTCTGTTTTCCCAGTTAATTTTCCTTGTTAATAAAACCCTGTTGTTAAACAGCATTTGACTGGAACTGCTACGAGCAACTGCTACGTGCGGGTGGTACGAATCTGGGCGGTGGAAGCCGCATTAAAAAAAATGCTGCTTTTTCCCTTTGGCTTGTTGGTTGGCGGTGTCTGCCCCATTAGCAGGATGATAGCAAAAGGATCATAAAGAACAGCTTCTGCAAAGGTTATCTTTTAGCACATGATGCGGATGACAGCTCTTCCTGGCTTGGTTTAAAAGAGATGGGGTCAGAGCTGAAGACTGAACTAGCTTAGCTTCTTGCTAACAACATGGCTCTGAATACACACATCAGACCACAGACTTTCTACTTCCTACTCATCCTAACAGTTGATGTTCAGTGTGCAGAACCACATCTCGGGCATCCCTGGATGCCGGTGGGGGGGGGGGGGGTGTTTTTGGCTTTGAGGATGCTTCTTCATTGTCATTCATTCTCCAGTCATAGTATGTGCTTTGGAAAAAGAGTTCATCATTCTGTATTTCAACAAATCCGCACTAACAATTTATTGCTAGAAAGCTCTCTCTGCTATAAGTGCCGGGGACTTTCGGCATTGGAAATGATTTGAAACTAATTACTTTCTTCTCTATCTTTGTGTCATTCTGGATTTGGATTTGGGTGGCCTTGCCAGTCCCAGACCACAAGCTTTCCTCTGGGTTTTAGCAAACACCATGCTGCTGACTCTATCCATCATACCGCCACATGGATACTGTTGACTTTGAGCAGTTCAGTAGGATTTTTTTAAAACAGAATACAACTATTAGTAGTGTTTTCCCACAGCAGTGTGTGAATCCAACTGCGAGTTTCACATCTTTCACCTACTTTCGGTCTCAGGGGCAAAGCCCTCTTGGTGAACAGCCCTTTGGAACCGTTTCCCCTGGGACATGCAGCTTGCTTTTGGAAGGTCCTATTTTTCCTGTGTTAGATCAAGTCAATGTCTTGAGCCATTAGCTGTGTTATTAAAACTAGGCACATGGCAAAATCACTCGGGCTCATGGCTACTCCAGCCCAAACAATGACAAAGAGGAACAGTGGGGAAAATACCGGACTTGGAATTGGGATCGTGGGGCTCAGCACCCTGTTCATGACAGAGTCTGTCCGTCCATGCGACTTCAGGGATGCTATGCTGCCATTTCAATCCCATCTAGAGATGGAGGATTAAAATGCGCTCTACCTCCACCTGAAGGATTATCTAGGGATCAAACGGATGTGAAGGTGCCTTGGGAAGTGAAACTCTAGCCATGGGGAACTTGGTCAGGGTTACAAGACTCAGAAGAGCCTTATCTGCCGTGGCATCTGTTCTCCAGGTTCCTTGTGAACAGACCATTAAGAAAGATCATGTTCAGCCATAAGCTGTATCAGACCTCTTGTTATAAGGTCTGAGTCTGACCTCACATTCCTCTAGCCTAATTGCCTCCTGTGTCTTCACACCCCCCTCAACTTCAGGTAAAACAGAATCACCTGATGCTAGACAGCTCGCCAAGAAGGGAATGTGGTAAGTCCCTTAGCTAAGTCCCTTTTCATTTCAGGATATCCACCAGCTCCCTATTTCCACACTGTAAGATATTCAGATCCAGTCGTGCATGGTGGTGCATGCCTGTAATCCAAGTGCTGGGAGGCAAGAGGCCTGGGATCACTTGAGTCCATGAGTTCAGGACTACCCTGGGCAACATAGCGAGACCTGGTCTCAAAAAAGTAGTAGGGCGTGGTGGTGGGAGCCTGTAATCCCAGCTACCTAGGAGGCTGAGGCTGGGGATTGCTTGAGTCCATGAGATCTGGACTATCCTGGGCAACATAAAGAAATCTAGTCTCAAAAAAAAAAAAAAATTCAGATCCAGAATGACAGCGATTGTAGAGAGCTCTCTACTGAAAAACACTTTCCTTCCTTTAGTCAGAGAAGACCAAACTCAAACACGAGATGCAGTGACCCAGAACTGAGATGTTATGGTTACCTTAAGCAGAGTCACGTTGTTTTTAAGATGCTGGGATCTTTCTCTGTGGGTACCCAGTCCCGTCTTCGTGCATACGCAAGTTACCCAATTTGAGGAACGGAATCAGGGACTAAATGAACTAGACACACAGGGGAATCACAGGAGCCTGGAACTTAGGCCAGTTTTGTATAAATAGGCAGAAGCATTTGAACAACAGTTTCTGAAGATGGATTCTTCTACATGAGTTTCTTCCCCCACAGCCCACCATCTGCTGGCTCTATCAACCAAAGCATCACTCCTAGCAGCAGCTCAGGTACGCATGACTGAAATAGATCTTTGCTCATAAAGGGGAAGGGGGACAAATTGCTTTGGATTGAAAAAATCTGCTACAACACAGCTTTCCAATACAAGTCAAGAATTCACTAAAAGGGGTCTTTAGTAGTTAAGAAAATGCTAATTTACTGTATCATGTGTAAATCTTGATAAGTGCAAGATACAGAAACACCGTTCATTATTAAGATGTCGATTGATCAGATCTGTATAAAATAAACTCAGCTGTGCTATTTGCACTTATACTGTAACATGGATACATCCAGCGCTGCACAAGGAAACATGTTAAGATGACCACGTGTTAAGAAAAGGCAAACAGTTAAATTAAATGTCCTAGTTTTTTGCCTATGTCCTTTATACCTAAAACCATCCTGAAGGTGGTGGGGGATCAGGTGTGGCAGAGATACCCTTTCCAGCACATTGTAAAAATAATAAAAAGACACTTGGTTTGAAAAGCATCTCATTAACTATGCGGAGAAGGGGAAAGAAATAACATTGAATATGGACAAGCAAGGAATTAGCATCCAGTGAGCTCTTTGTCAATGAAAATCTGAAGATTGATTCCCTAGGGTAATCTGCCAAATAGGAGCCAAAGAGTTAGTTTTCTCTGCTGTTTGGTGTTGTTCTGCTACTCTGGAGAAAATCCCAGCACTCACCACGCAGCAGTATCTGACGGAAGTTCACGAACACTTCATGGCATCGACGGCCCTCAAATATATGCATTTCTCCCAACACCTTCATGATTCAAAACCCAAAATGTGATGCCATTTGTTGTCACATAGTACAGTGCAGGGCCAGTCTCCTACCTCAATGTCTTCTGGCAAGAGCCACGTTTCCTTAGACTGGAAGGGGACAGGGGTCACCCAGGAGCCCCCCCTCGAATCCACGTTGTAGTAGTAGGGGTATTTCTCATGCAGGTCGAGCTTGAGCCACGAACCTTCAGAAGTCACTGCAGAAGAGAAGAGAGTTTGCTAGACCTCGAGGTGAACAGCGACCCCTCGGAGCAGTTTCCTCAGTATAAAAGTATCAGGTGGCCTCGGCCTCCCTGTGGGCAGGGGGTGAGGGCTGAGTACCTCTGCTGGGGTGTGGGCTTGGGGTCGGGGGGGTTTACTCCAACCTCAATAGACCTGCACAAGGGAGGAAGAATCCAGCCTCTCCAGCAGCAGCTATAATGCAGAGGAGAACAAGTAATAATGGCCCTGGATGCACGGTGTTGGGAACCAATGAGACAGGAAAGTGACACCAGCGACCAAGGTGATCTGTCACAGATTCCTGCCTGTGACATCCCTGGCCCTGGGAATCAAACCCCGGCCCCCAGCAACGAGCAGCGTCTAAGAGGTGCCCTCGTTCGCCAATCGATGGGGGAAGAAGCCACCACGAGTGGCTGCGGCCCCACGGCAGAGCTGCTGACACGAGAGAGGAGAGGAGCTCGAACAGCCACCTGGGGAGTCCCGAGCAGGGAAGGCTTCACCACCAGCGGCTGGGAGTCACAGTCCCAAACCCAGAAGGCACAGAACCAGTGACAGGTGACAGACACCAGAAACGGTCCCGGAGAAGCCACCACATCCGCCCTGCAAGATCCCGACATGCTTGGCTTGACTCTCTACTTGACTCTCTACT
>PVHY01017920.1:0-30322 GCA_004024945.1 Uropsilus gracilis
AAAGAATTTTTGATACTTAAAAACATAAGTTATGAAAATATATTTTTACAATTTGATATAGTTGGTTAAATCAGTCACCTACCATACACCATAAATGTATTTTTCAATATTTTTAATTTCTTTATTGATATTGTAGTTTACAACATTGTATTTTGGAAGTATAGGATCCCCCAATTGATGTTGGTACCATCATATTCCCATTGCCAAAACATAGTCCAACACTAAAGTTCATTATGATTCTTTTCTATGTTCTACTCAGTCCTCCCTTACCCCCATTTCCCATCTATTATCAGCTTTCAAGGATTGCTTTTCAAGTTTGACCCTTTGTTTGATCTCTCTAACAGTAATACCATCAAGTATTTTTCTTTCTTCTTCTGACCTGTTTTGCTTAACATAATTCCTCTTAACTCTATTTTGCTGCAAATGGCATAAGGGGTTATATTTATTTTATTTTGACTGTTAAAGTATTATCTCAGTGGGTATATAGATTCCATATCTTCTTGGTCAACTCGCCTATATTTGGACACAAACTATTTCCATAGTTTGGCCATTGTCAATAGTGCTTCAAGGAACATAGTATTGCAAGTGTCCTTTTGAATTAGTGTTTTTGCATTACTTGGGTAGTTACCTAGGAGTGAAATTGTTGAGTCTCATAGTAGTTCCACTTTTAATCTTTTCAGAAATCTCCATTTTGCTTTTCATATTGTCTGGACCAGTCTACAACCCCATTAAAAATGTAAGAAGATTTATTTTTCTACACAACAATTCAGTGTTTGAAATGGGATCATTTTCACAGATGTGAGGTAACATCTCATTGTGGCTCTGATTTGCATTTTCCTGACATTAAGTGATGCTGACTATTTTTCTATGTGCTTGTTAGCAATGTGTATGTTTTCTTTAGAGAAGTTCTTATTTTGCTCTTCTGCCTTTTTTTGATTGGGTTATATGCTATCTTTTTGTGTATTTTTAACATCAGTACCTTGTTAGATGTGTTGTGTGAACTATCTTCCCCACCAAATAGGCTGTCTTTTTTTCTTAGTTAAGGTTTTCTTTGCTGTGCAAAAGTTCTTTAGTCTGATATAGTCCTAATTGTCTATATCATCTTTTGTTTTCACTGCTTTTGGGGACATATCAAAAAAGACCGATGAAACTTATGGTGCAAAGTGTATAATCTATTTTAATAATTACTTAGATTTTCATATCTTACATTTAAGTTTTTATCCATTTTAACTTGCTTTTTGTGCAAGTTGTGAGACAGCAACGTAGTTTCTTTCTTTGGTATGTAGCTGTCTAATGTTCCCACACTGTTTATTAATAAGGTTCTTCTTGCTCTCATGTTTATTCTTGGCTCCTTTGTCATAGATTAACTAATCATTTAGAAGTGGGTTTATTTCTGGGGTCTCAGTTCTATTCCATTAGTCCGTTGTAGTTTTACTATGACGATGCTTTAATTATGATTGCTATACAGTGTAGTTTGATACACTACAAGTGTGATATCATTCATCCTTTTTTTTTTCTTTTGATCACAACTGTTTTGGTTATTTAGTATTTTTTGTGGTTCCATGTGGATTTAAGAAATTTTGTACTATTTATTGTAAGACAGCCATTGCAATTTTGACAAGAATTGTGCTGAATTTGTGTATTGCTTTGGCTAGAATGGCCGTCACAAATATTTTTTCTTTACATTTGTTATAAGTTTGTAATTCATTGTAAGTTAGGAAATTGAGAGCCTTTATTTTTCAATAACAGAATATTGCAATAAAAGCTATGATTTCACAGAGTTCTACAAATTCTGGATTTTTTTCTTGAACAAAAGCATTCAAAGATTAGAAACCAATTGAGAAATAAGCAGGATTTATCAATTTGGAAAGAAGTCTATTTTTGCTACCAAAAGCAACTTTATGTCACTTAGGATGTTGATGGATTCCAACTGCAGAATCCATTATTGAAACTGATTTTAGTTGTAGGGATTTCATTGCCTTATATAACAAATCGCATGTGATAGATTATACATGATTTCAATAATGACTGTTGTGATCCAAGAGCTTTTATCCTGTCCCTGTCATGATCCTCAGTGTTGTTTTCAGTGGAAATGTGGTGGGGTTTTTGGTCTCCTGATGACTACACCCACAAGTATACTAGCTTAAAACAATTATGCCCACTGACTAAATCTGAGAAAGTAGAAAAGGATTTTTATCCACGTATCTTTACTTTTGTTTTGAAAGAATGTAATTTCCCTTTTTGTCTCATTGAGCAGAACTGGATCCCTGGCTACCTCTAACTGCAAAGAAACTGAGAAATAGAATAAATGACATTAAAAGCTTCTACAATATGAGAAATACTCTGTTAGCATGAAGTGAGTATATTTTAAAGTGTGGGTTTTGTGATTAAGATATGATGAAATCAACAGATCAGGAAATGACTGTCATTGAAAAGATAGCTTGTTATAGTTCTCCAAGAGGAAATTAGTGTAATTTTATGCAGGGCTATGCAGGTAAACACCAGGATTGTCCTAAATCATATGGCGTAAAGAGAAAATGTGAATAACAACCTATATTACAGTTTGTGTAAAAGAGGCAAGGGAAATCTGGTTAATCATGCTAAAGATTGTCTAGTTTGAATAAATGTAGTAGTTTCTGAGGCACAGGGGCTGTCCCTAGTTACATTACATCTGGCTGAAGATGATTAAGATAGGAAAATATATGAGACCAAAAAATGAGACCTCAAAATATGAGATTGATGGATTAGATTTGACATAAAAGGTACATTTTTATGTGAATTGCTTGTTATCTCTAGAAATGCTGCTCTCAATGAGGCAGTCACTTTTCAATTAGGCATGTCCAGATTTCAGAGCTAAGAAAATAAAACTTATAAATAAAATAAAAAAAAAAACAGCAACAAAAGCATAGAATTAGGTGGTTTGACTGATGAATTCTCCCATATATTTAAGGAAAAACTAATTCTCTTGGAAGACTGAAGAAGAGGTAACCCTCCTGAGCTCATTTTTGAGACCAACAATATTCTAATATTAAAATTAGGTAAGGATACCACAGACAAAACTATGGGCAATATCCCTGGTGAATGTAGACACATTAATTCTCAGCAGGTGGCTAACAGATCAAATTTGGCAGCATATTTAAAGGACCATGCATTAAGATCAAGTCGGATTTATCTTTGGATGCTTGAATAATTCAATATATATGAATCAATAAGTGTGATACAACATTAATGGAATGAAAGATAAAAATTACATAACCTACTCAATAGGTCTAGAACAAAGCTCTTGAGAAATTCAGTACACTCATAATAGGAACTCTCAATGAATTGTGTGTAAAAGGAACATAATACAAAAAAAAGTAAAGACATATGATGAACTCATGACTAATATTTAACAATCAAAAGGTAAACATTTTTCCTTTTAAATAAAGAATAAGACAAGAGTGTCCACTCTCACCTTTACTATTGAACATAATACTGAAAATTTAGATGAGAGAAAAAAAAGACAAAATAAGAAACTAAATGTAACTAAGTAAAAAGGATAGAAGTAAAATTGTCTCTATTTGCTTAAGACATAGTCTTAAGCAGGAACAACTATAATATTTTCTTTAAAAACAGTTATAATGAATAAATTCAGAAAAGTTACAGGATCTAAAATAAATGAGAAAAATCAGACTTCTGTTTATAAATGATTAAATATATGCAAAGCAGTAAAGAAAACAATCCAAATTGTAATAGTACCTGAAGCAATAAAATGCATAATAATAAATAAAACAAAAAAGGTAAAAGTCAATATGCCAAAAACTAATATTTTGATGGAAAAAATAGAAGTCACAAGTGAAAAGATACTCTATATTAAAGACTCTGAACAATAATATTGATGAATGTTCTTTTAACCCAAATTTTCTACAGATTCAAGGAAAGAAGATAGATTCAAGGAAAACCTAGTAAAATTCCCAAGACATTATAGAAGTAGTAGAAAAAAACCCTAAAATTTATATGAAACCAAAAAAGATCCTAAAGCAACCCTTATAAAGAAGAATAGTTAGAAGAATAATAGTTCTTATTTTCAAACTATACTATAAAACAAAAGCATAGCATCAAAATAGCACAGTAGTAGCTTTAAAATAGACATATATATTAATGGAATAGAACAGTGAGTTCAAAAATAAATACATAACCTATCAATATGACAAGAGAGTCAAGAATGTACAGTGGAAAAAGATAGTACTTTAATAAATATTGTCACAAAAACTGGAAACCTACATTGTAAAAACTGAAATTTGAAACCATATTTAATACTCATAAAGTAGTAGGTAAAAATGAATTTAAGACTTAAATGTGAGACCTGAAACCATTAAACTTCTAGAAGAAAACATAGGGAGTAAACTCCTGACCTTGGTCTTGACAATACTTTTTAAAGATATGACATTAAAAAACAAAAGTAACAGAAGAAAAAATAAACAAGAAGGCCTACATGAGACAAAGAAGTTCCTATGCAACATAAGAACCATTAATGTTTTGAAGAGACAACATATGAAATGGGGAAAAAATAATGTAGCAGATAATCAGATAAAGCTGATATAGCAGATAAAAATAATATAGCTTATACATACACATACACACAAAATATGCAAGTAACTAATACAATTAAATATTGGAGTAGTAAAGATTCTGCTTAAAAATTTGACAACCTAGGTGAATATTTTCCCAAAGAAGACATACAAATAAACAAATAGATATAGTAAAAGGTGTTCAACATCATTGGTTACTAGAATACAAATCAAACCTTAAGGAAATACCACCTCACACATTTTTGATTTATCAAAGGCTATTGTTAAAAGAACCAATAGCAAGGGGAGAAAAGAGAACTTCTGTACACTGTTCACTATCTTGAAAGATACTTGAAACCCAAGATCATTGAAGCATTATTTGTAATAGATGACATGTAAATAATCTAAATGCAGATTGACAGATGTTTAAATAAAGAAAATGTTATATATATAATATATATAAACTACATACATAAACTATAAATACATACCTATATAAACTATGTATATAAACATACATATATAAACTATATATAAACTATACATGTATATACTACTACATTTTAATTATATTATATATTTATTATATATTATATATGTCAGCCATGATAAAGAAGCACCTACTATTTGGAATAGCATGGATGAACCACATTGATATTAAATAAAACATAAAGACAAATATTTCATAGTAGAAAGGTGATTGTCATAAGCTAATATCAAAGGGTATAAACTTTCAGTCATAATAATATTCAGCATGGTGATTAGAGTTAAAAAATTATTAAATATGTAAAGCTACTAAGAGGATAAATAATCAATTTTCTTTTAAAATCACAGGCAAACATAATTATATCTGGTGATGGATGTGTTAAATAACCTTACTGTAGCAATAATTTGGCAATATGTACCTGCATCCGATCATCATGTTTAAGCCGTACACCTTAAAAAAAGATGCATAATGCTGTATGTCAATTTTACTCAATAAATCCAGAAAAAAATTAAAAATAACATTAAGATAATATAATTAGAAAAGGGAAAAAGAGGTTTTGATGGTCTAGTAAAACTGTCAATATTGTAAGTTTTAGTTTCCTGTGGTTTTCCACTTCTCCCCAAAGTCTAAATCCAGAGTCAGAATGCCTATGATGTCAGTAGCAGACTGCAAAAACAGATTGACAAGTAGCTGCCTACAGAGAGACCCTCACTGGTTAGTGTTACCTATAAATTAGAGAGATTTGAGAATTTAGGAAGTCTTCAAAATAATACCCTTCAACCTGAGACAGAAAACACAAAAGTGCCTCTTATTACTGAGTACCAGTTTTTTAAAAGCAAAATGCAGAATCCACTTCCTCTGATGGAGGTTGTGAATTCCCTTAGTGGTTCCAAAGTAGGATCTGACTATGTTAGAATAGTTTTCTTCCTGGAGAGGATTCTGTCAAGGAAAGAGAGATTCTGGGAGATTGGCAGAAAAAAGAAAATCATTTTCCCCTTAGAAGTGTGCCTATAGATGAAATTCTCTTTGACTGATTGTTGTCAAGGGTTGATGCTGGTGAGCTCTGCTGATTCTGTTATATACCTTTCTGTTTTGCCTCATCTCATTCAAATTAGGAAAAAGACATCAATTAGTTAGAACAGTTACTGCTCTCTGAAGAAAGTGCCTATCCTTTTCATATGCAAATGCTAAAAGTTCATTTTGAAATCAGGTCTCCATCCACTGATTCCTATGGGGTCTTGCATTTTTCATCATGCTCTGAAAATTGTTGACTGCTTGCATTTTTTATGACTCTGGAACTGTCTTATGATTGATTATCTGCCTGACTCTTTAGTTTTCTCTCCAACCTACATTTTGGTCCCTGGTTTGAGTGTGTATCAGTCCTCACTGAGATAAGAACTATTAGAAACTCCTTTTTTGGAAAAAGTAACTTCTTTTTGATGTCTAAGTGGAAGATTAATCTGCACCTTACTTGAGTAGAACCATAGCAATCCTGTGTGACATACCATTAAGCATCATGTCCCAGATCCCAAAAGTAAACTGGTTTACTAACAATCAATCACTGTGGAGCCACGTTGGCACCTAAATACTGATAAATATATTAAAAATGAATTGCAATTGTTTACCCAAGAATTTTGTCTAAGGAGATTGACACATTGGTAAGTGTAATATTGTATAAATTATAGAGTTGAGCCAAAAAGAGTAAGGATAAAGAAAGCAGGGGTAACACAAATTGGAGAATTTTAAGAAGCTTTCTGCATTTCTTGTAGTTCAAATTGATTGTGGTGATGCCAGTCATCTCCCAGCCTTCTCTGTCTACTATGAAAAATGGAAAATGTCTTTAAGCCAAGCTATGTCTTTAATCTGGACTTCTCTAAAACTGTTGTTCAAGGAAGACAGATGGGGTTCCTTGTGAGAGAAGTTGATTCCAAATTAGGGAGGCCAAAACTTCACTCTCTTCAGGGATCATTTATATTTGCTTTTAAGTTATTTTAGGTCTGTAGTAAAAGGTGGGGTGATGCACATGAAGGGAGACTTCTCAAGAAGTCAGTGGGACAGGCACTGATAGATGTGACATTGTCTCTTTCTCAGCACCCTGGAAATAAAAGCAGTTTACAAACACATTCTTGTTTTCAGGATGGTTCAAACCTTCCTCTAAGATGATGCTTGTTTTGTTCTTGTTTCTCTACACATTGGCTTTGCCACACAAATATGAAGCACTTTTGTGTAACCCCGCTCTTCAGAATAAAGCATTTTGGAACATCAGGAGAGCCTCCGACAGCTTACGATGATGTTCTGAGAGTTGTCTGAACCAACTGGGCCATTATGGTGTCATTCTAAGGGCTGTCACATGCTATCACTATTAAACTGGAGATTTTTAAGACTTTACCTACATTGCCCCCCCCCCCAAAAAAAAAAAGTAAAGTCATTTGGAGGAACACATGGGGAGACTGATGAAGAAAAAGAAACAGAAAAGGGAGTTTGACTGTACCTGATAATTGATTTTAGGTTATACTGTCTGCACTTATCCTCCTCCCTATTCTCAGAAGAAGTTGAGAAGAAACAGACATCTTGGAACACTTAACATTGCCAGATTATAATAAATTCCTTTAGAGGGAAAAAGCATTTTCCATGTTAAATTTGTTATGCTAAGAGCAAAACTAAATAATATTAGTGTTTAGTTCTGTAATTGCCTTTTTGGGGAGAATATATGAAGTATCATTTCAAAAATATATCACCTTGCCTTATGTGTCAAGTTAGTGTTACAAAGAAATTACTAAACAAACTAAAAAGCATGAATTCTTGTAGCTCATAATAAAAATATATCCACCGTTTCTTAAACATATTTTACAAACCAACAGCATCACAGTCATTAAAGTGCATATTAAAAACTCAGATTCCTAAAGAGCTCATTCTTGAATCTCTGGAAGTGCTACTTGGAAATTTATAGTTTACCAAGCTCTGGGTGTATGCTAGTTTCTTGTTGCTACTATAAATAAGTTATTTCAAAATTAGTAGTTTAAACCCATTCAAAAATATTTTCTCACTGTTCTGGAAATCAGTTTCACTGGGTTAAAGTTAAGACATCAGAACCTTCTGCAGGCTCAAACAGAGAACTTGTTTTCTTATATATTCTAGTTTTTAAGAGACCATTTCCTTTCCCTCACTCATTATCCTTTCCTTCCAGATCAAGCTCTTACTTCAGTTGTCACATGTCTGACTTTACCTCTTACCTTTTACCTCCCTCTTTACATAGAAAAAGCATAGAGCAGGTGCAGAGTAATCTTTCCATATCAATATCCTTCCTACTTTAAATATATTTATAAAGTTCTTTGTGCCATGTAAATATTCTCAGATTCAGATTTCAGAGATTCAGTAAATGGGTTTCTTTGGGATATGGGTAGGATAGTGGAGTAGTAGGAGGAGTGGGGAGATATTATTCAGCCCCTGCAATTGCATTTCAGAAAATTGTCATTTATAAATAGATGAACATTTGAGAAGTATTGTCATAGTAGGCAATGTATTATTGAGTAACAGGAGGTTAAAATGTGTAAATAGAAGTCACTATGATAGGCCACATATACAAAACAACCTAAGGAAATTAAATTATCAAATTAACAAAATTGTCAAACAAACTATCATATTATTAACCACTTAAAATTACAAAACACTTAGACTGAGAAGTTGAGAGTGAGATGGATCTTTAGAGATAACTTCACTGATCCTGATGGAGGAAGCTGAGGTGGAGGGAAGGTAATAGCTTCCCTACCATAACCTGAGGACATATTCACAAGGACTTATTCAAAGAGTGAAATGTGTTTGTGAGCAAAACCCTGATATTTTAATCATAAATAACAAGGGTAAAGCCAATATCAAGACAGGTCAGATTCTAGGGATACATCTCAGATACTTTGTTCTTCCCTTGTTCCCATTTGGGTTCAATCTGTTTTCAGTTGTCCTAAGCCTTCTGGTTCTATGCTATTGGCTTTTTGCTCTTATGTTTCAGATTTGGTAATATTCTTACTTTCCATGACATGGATAACACTGATCTCATTTACTTCCTACTCGTCTGGTGGTTTCTGATGAACTGATGGCAGTAATAATTTGCTTCTCTGTATGCATCGAGTCTCTTATTTCTGGGTATCTTGGAAATTTTCTCTGATTTTTAACAACGTGAATATAATATATTTAATGGTCTCTCTTCCTTCCCTTTTGTAATATTTATTCTAGTTGAATTTATTATTTGAGTTTTGCAGTTTGATGCTGACTTAATTTATTTTAGTATTTTTGGAACATCTCTGCAATCATTTCTTTCCCACTAGTGTCACTATTATACCTATGTTAAACTGACATTGTTGTATGACTCTTTTATGCTGTTTTTTCTTTCTTTTTTTATTTTATTATGGTGTTTATTTTTTGTATTTTTGTTACAACATTCAAGAGTAAATTCTATTGACATGAGTTAAAGTTAATTTGTTCTTGGCTGTCAAGTCCACTATGGAAGGAATATTTCATCTCTGTAAGTGCTTTATTTCTTCACTGCTAGCACTCCCATTTTAGTCTTATAGTTTCTATCTGTCAATTGATATTTCTACCTGTTCATGAACTCTTAGCATAGTAATAACAGTTATTTTCACTTTCCTCTCAGGTCACTTCTGAGTGTGTTCTGCTGAATACTTTGTTATTAACAATGATTTTTTTTCCCTTGTCTTTGGTTGGTCTCATAAGTTATGACTAGTTGAAAAAACCACCTAAAGCAAATTAAGGCCTAGTTATCAGTGTGCCCTCTCCTAGCCTGCAGTTGTGGAGATTTAGCCAACTTAGATAGAATTTGATTAAGGTTTGGACTTGCTATTACTCTGACTGGCTTCAATTCATTACCAAAGTTTAGATCTCCCCAGAATGACCCATGCTGAAGGTGGAGTTGGGTTGCCAGGTAGTTTTTGTTTCACCATCCTCCACTCAGTCTTCCTACATACCAGTGATGACTTTCCATAATTATCAATTACTCAAATCTGTTAGATTGGGTACTGCACTCAGCCCTTTCCTATTTTCCCTTGTCCTCTGCCTCTTCTCTCTCAGTAGTGAAAAGGGCTCATGTAACCCAAATAATATTTCGATTTAACTTTGACTTATAAGGAACTTCAATTACATATGCAAATACCTTTGAAAGTGATAAAACATAATTATGAGTAGAAATCTTGATAGCATCGAAAATTCTGCCTATCACAATCTGCCCTATAACTTTTGGTGATCCCAGTCCCGGTAATAAGGAAAATGCATGTATAACCGCTAAGTTCCCACATTACAGTATTAAATTTCAGAATCTCATCCAAACTGCATCAGCTCAGTAATCCATAATCTCATTGTTGGATCAGGTGTGGATGAGGTTCTAACCATACCCCCATTATGTGCTACACCTTTCCATCTATGAACAGATGAAATGAGGTTACCTTTGCCAAGCATTCTCAATATACAATCGTTAGGGAAACAGTAATGGCCATTCTAGTCCAAACTGGGGGTAACAGTATCAAAATCTGGCCATGAAAATTCAAAAGGGACATTCTTGATTAGATCATAAGACTAGAATAGTGTTCTGGGTCCTTAGCACTGACCTATGAACACTAGGTTCTCCCCTCTGAATAGCCCTTTCTTTTTCAACATTTTTTTCAATGTTTCCAGGTAAGCAGTTATATCAGCCTGCTTGCCACCACAGTGGTCAGTCATATCCTATGGACATTCTTCAATGGCCATAGATAGAAAGGGATCAGGAGGGAAACTGAAGTCATGATTTCAACATCTATAGAAAAGAGCAAACCCATTATTTATTTTTGCTGATAACTTGAGTTCTGCCTCTTTTGAGTTGTATGGTCCTAGCTTAGTTACTTAATCTCTTTGATCCACAATCACCTCACCTTTAAAATGAGGCTATTACCAATCTCATTGCATTGTCATGAATATTAAACAAAATAATGTTTATTATCTTATAAATTATTTGGCACATGCCTAGGATTCAGTCAGTATTCAATGCATGACAATAGCATCATTGGTATTTCTTTCAGGTTCTTCTTTTTTCTTTACTGCTAGTGTGAATTTCAAAGAACAGTTTGCATCTTGGCTACACAGTAAGTTCTACTTCCAGAGTTTCTGATTATTTACTTGAGGTCTGGTGTTTGTAAGATCCTTCAACTGATTCCAGTATAGCTTAAAGGTGAAAAACATTCTAAGTAGTTACTTCCCCCTGAGCCTTCTCAGTGTTCTTCCCTTCAATCTAGCCCTTGGTGGCTTATGCATCAGCAGAGTTGGGAAGACCAGACAGTGAAATCTGAATGACTCCTGGAGGTCTTTCTCAAAAATAGGCCCTCTCAAAGCCCCCAGAGATATCCTAAATACCTCCAATTGGGTAAACACTTTTCATAAGGCATTATAAGAGAGCCAGTTAAGATATATGTTGATTTTTTGTGTTTTGTTGAATGTGATACTTACATAATGCGAGGTGTATCACCCATACATGCTCATGACAGTCTGTCAAGGAAAGTGAGAAATCCAGAGAGCATGGCTCAGACTAACTACATTGAGATAGGCTGGGCCTGGTCTGCTATCCCAAGCATGGGACTCAAGAGAATAAACTGAAATCAGTGTAACTTTGTGAAAGCTGGTAAAACATGGATGTGTACTGGGGCTTCACCCTCAAAAGGAAGAGAGAAGCAAAGAAGGGTAAAATGGAAGGTGTGGAGAAAGAAAAAAAATGATCTGAAAAAAAGAATGTTCTACAGGAAGGCATAACTGAGGGCACAGGAGTGACTTCATTGTAGTTACATATATAGATATTTGACCTCAGGCATCAGTTATTTTCAAAACATACAGAGTTTAGATGAAAACAAAAAAACAGAAGAGAGAGCGTATTGGAGAGTATTTCTGATAAGACACACAAGTACTTCCCTGAAACCTAGTAATGACTCCCTAAATTAACTCTGGAGGGAAAAACAACATCACCTGTCATTAGCAATTTTTCCTAAGGATCCAGATTCTATCAATATTATCTCTTCAACAGTTTGCTAGTGGTCAGGGTAATGGGGCATCCTGGGTCCCCAAACTGGCCTGTTCTAAATAGGTTCTACCATCTGCCACATCAATATAAATCATACTCTAGAAAGTATGACCTTCAGTGGAAAAGAACTTTATTACAAATGCTGTACAATAAAGAAAAGAGAAAGAATATAGTTTAATATTTCCCCATTAAACATCCAAAGTTACACATCCCTATTCTTGTGGGTAAATGTCCAACCAAACAAAACTGGCCCAAGCAGGGCCACTGAGGCCTGAAGTTTTGCCACAAGTCTAGAAGGAAAGTCAACATCAAAATAAAAGTCAAGATAAAGGCTTCCATTGCCATCCTCTGCACACATCTCTCACTCTGTGTCTGTGTCTGTCTCTCTCAAGTGTCTCCTTCCATGTCCCCCAAGTCACTGGTGCCAGACCCAGGCTGAGAAGCAAGCACAGCTTCTTCATGTATCTCTTTACTCCATGTGCCTCGTCCCAACTTCTTTCCCCATCTCTCTCTGCTTCTCATTTTCCTTCTTCCTCATCTTCCTTCTCTCCTCTTCTCAGAACTTTTCCCAGTCTATTTTAGTTTCACCACCCTGCCCAACTCCACCCTTCCTTAGAGAGGGGCAGGGAGCCTGTAACTTCACCTTGCTGGGGGTTGTACTGTTTTATTCCATGCTGACTTTCTAAATGTTAAGTGCAGTGTCTTTTAATCTGAAAAAATAAACACTGAGAGATAAAGATATCATTTAATACCTATATTTTCTACATAAAAAAAACCACTACAGATAACAACTTCCTCTACTATTTCATGTGATCTGCTGGCTCTGAATCCAGGCCAACACTGGCTTAGTAGCTGTTGCCTTTCCACTGATTGGAATAACCCCCAATGAATTTGACTCAGAGTCACCAGTAGGAAATAAGATCAGCAACAGCTTCTTTCACGTAAAAGTTCTGAAGACTAGATGCATTCAGATGCCTCAAGGCTTAGCAGGGGGCCTCACATTTAATAAATGCTCAGAAATTGCCTGCAGATTGAGTAACTAAACCACTTCATTAAACACTCTTAAGTCATTAAGCAATGTAATTAATTACACTGAAATTATTCAAATGCTGCCACCCCTTTCAGTATTCCTGCAACTTCTAATAATAAGGAGGCTGGACTATGTTCTAGAAAATATAAAAAATAAGTAACTACTCCACAAATATAACACAGACAATATATAACGCATTGTGTGAACATATTCAGAACTCTACTTAAATGGGTTCAATAGGTTAGAAAGTATTCACATGTGTACAAATCAGCAACTACAGAAGGCAAGGAAGGATAAATTGAAAATATGACACTCAAAGATGGATATCAATAACATTTAGGCTGAGAAGCAAATACCTGAGAGGGAAGTAATGATCTTGTTGACTCAAAGAGAGTAAGCCGGTATACAAATGTATATGTAGAATGGGCCCACATTAGTAATTGAATCCTTACCAAGTATTAAACTGGACCCCACTGGGGTGTTTTCCATAGTCTCTTTTTTATCATAATATTCTGAGTTAGAGAAAGAGGATGGGCATACAATGTCTGAGTGGTTTTATAAGGGGAAGTTGGAGTCTCAAGCCATTATATTAAGCAGAGTTCTCCCATCTCTTAGTTATTATACTAAGCTAAAACTTGTACTTTGAAACAATAAAATTCTGCCCTAGCTACCATGTAAGTACTTGGAGTACAAGACTATAAAGACCAATGTCTCTGTTTAATTCTAGATTGCTCATGTAGACTTTTAGATAATTTTTCTAGGAATGTTCTGGCCTCCTAAAATTGAATTTATATTACTCAAAGCAATCACCAATGCAAAGAAACCTATTTTCACTTAGCACTCTTTTTTTTAATTATTTTTGCATGTTTTACAATATATGATTGTATAACTGCTGATCCCCATGGAAATACCCCCCCACACCACATCTCCCCTGGTCACTTGCCTCCTTTCTTTTTGTTGTTTGTGCATATTTAGCCCTTTAGTCTTTTTTTTTTTTTTTTTTTTTTTTTTTTTTTTCTGGATCCATTTCCTCATCCTTGGTGAGGGTGCGATTTCCGGGGACTTGGTAGAAGGTGCTGTTTATCATTCCTCTACTGCTTTTGGAGCACCTTTGGCTTGTATGGTTGTTTCCTGTTTCTGGGTGAGTCTCATCTCCGCAGTTTGTGCCACATTTTGTTGCTCCTTCAGTCATGCTTCAGGTCTTTAGCTTTGGAGTCATGACTCCGCCGTATGTTTTGGAAGAGCAGATCCTTGAAGGGACAGCCATCAGCTGATGGTAGATCTCCTCCTTTGGGGCTTTGCTGTGGGGCCGCAGGCTACCGTTGCCCGTGGTACCACAGACTCAAGCAATTCCCTGCCTCAGCTTCCCAGGTAGCTGGGATTACAGGCGTGTGCCACCACGCCCAGCTATTTTTTTTTGGGGGACTAGGTCTCGCTGTGTTGTCCTGAGCAGGACTCAGACCACGATCCCTAGCCCCAGCCGCTTCATAGGCTGAAGCTTACAGGCACGAGCCACCATGCCCGGCTTTCGGCAGCCTCTTCCCTCTAAGCAAAGAGGGTGCGCAGTGCCCTTACTGACAGCTTCTCTGTGCCAGGTTTCTGTTCACAGCTCCTCAGTGGCGTTGTAGGCATCATATTTTGTTTGTTCTCCCAGTTCAGTGCTGGGTGGTGCTCGCCCTGTTCCCCTTGAGTCCTGCCCGGGTGGCACAATTTTAAGGGACTTTCCTCCAGTACCTCACTCATTTGGTTTCTGTGGATGAATAATTGTCTTAAGATATTATTCCTGATTAGGGCTCTCATGTTGAAGGCAAACCCAGAGGAGACTGTCCTACTGGAGGGGGTGGGGCGAGGTTAGGGTCTAGCCCGGGAGCCTCCAGGCCCAACCAGCGCACGGGTTTTGTGCGGCCACGATGGCGTGGTCGCCGAGTCCCGCACGCACCAGCTCCACTAGCCTTTTTGAGGTCAGGTGGGGTGGGGCTGGGGTCAGCCCGGGGAGAGGCCAGGCCTGCAGGCACACCGCACATCTGAGCTCTTGAAGAAGCAGGGCCTGTTGTGCAGGGGCGGGAAGGGGGCGGGGGGGGGGGGGTTGGTGGGGGCACGTCTGCCACAGTCTCCTCTGGGTTCACCTAGCACTCTTAAGGAACGTGCTGAGCAAGTACTATCTGCTTATTCCTTGAAGTCAATTGCTGACCAACAACACCTGTAAATCTAGTATCTCAATTTCTTCATGGTGTCATTATTATTGTTACTTTTGCTCTCTAATATCACCTTTCCTCTGCCTTTGCAGCTCATCTTGTTTCCCTGGGTCATAGATATCTTTAAAACTACCCTCAAAACTGCCTCTTTCATCAAGATTTTGAATAACAATAGATTAGCAGTTCAGTGGAACAGTTCAATTCCCTCAGAGCTCCCTGATTCTACTCATTTAACCTCTACCCTTCAGTGACATTCTTAATGGATACTGAATAAAGGGATTCTCCTCATGCACAGTAGTTTTATAGGATTTGCTAGAGATTAATTCGTTCTTTTCAGCTGCAACTTGTCAGAAACTAAGAGTGAGCAAAGAAGAACAACAAGGAATAGTAGCTAGACTCTGTTTGGCTTTGTCCAAAACTATTCACCAGACCACGTTTCTCAATGCTGTGGTGATAGAGCATTGCTGTGGGTGGGAGCCTGGAGCTGTAATGCATGCTGCTGCCAAGCACAGTTGATACTGTCTGCTTGAAGCCAGAATGAAATTCTCTGTCTCTTAATTTGTGTATGAACACACACTAATCCCCGTTTGCACCCTGGGTAGCTGTTTGTTGCTGTACACAAAGGATCCTGGTGAGTTTTGGCTCCTTGGCATTCTAAAAATGAAACTCTTTAGAAAACAAAGTTTCCCCTCTGATTTAATGGAATAAACACTGTGGGCTCATTTCCGCCTTCTGATTCTATACCTATTTACCTATTTAATAGTGAGTTAATTTATAGCAATTATTAGTGTTTGTTGAGTTCTTAGGACCAGATTCATGTGACATGTGTTACACTCACTTTTCCAGTCCCTGCAATATGTTGGGGAGTGATTGCTTAGCAGAGGATGATTCCCCCATTGCTAATACTTCCCCAGATCACTAGCCAACTATTTGAGCATAATCACTGTTTTTCTGATTTCCCCGGATATTTAGGTTACCCTCTGCTTTTTTTTTTTTCTTTAGTTTTTGGTATTACCTTTTTGCTCTTCATATGTGCACATATTCCATACATCTTCAACAAAACCACCCATGCCAGTACCGTATCTGCCTCCCTCTTCCAAGCCATCCTCCTTCTCTCTAGTCTCTCTGGTAACCATTATATTCTCCTCTCTTTCTTTCACTGATTTAAAGATTTGATCCTATTGTATTTTACATGTGTATATTTTTAGTATATATATATATATATATTTCACAGATGAATGAAAATATCCAATATCTAGCTTTTACTTTTTGATATATTTCTTATAAACACCTCAAAGTACATCCCTTTTGTACCAAATGTCACTATTTTATCTTTTTCAGTTATGTAGTATTCCATTGAGTATATATTAAATGATTTCTTTATCAATTTGTCTGTTGAAGAGCACTTACGTTGTTTCTGTGACATGCAATTGAGAACAGTGCTCCTATGGATATAGACATAGATAAAACTTTTCATATTAGAGATTTCATATTTTTAATAACTATATAACAGAAGTATTGCTAGGTCATATAAAATTTTCCATTTTCTTAGGAAATCTCCATTTTCCATAAGGGTTTCACCAACTTGCATTCCTTCCAACAGTGGATAAGTTTCTTTTACAATACAAACTTGCTAATACATACTGATTCCACTTGTTTTTTTTAATATGGTTCATTCTTACAGTGTTGGGGTGATATCTAACTGTGGTTTTAATTTGCATTTCCCTTATAGAAAATAAGTTTGAGCAGTTTTTCATATGTCTGTAAACAATCTGAATGTCAATTTAAAAAAAGAAGTCTATTTAGAATCTTTGCCCATTTTATTGATCAGGTTGTTATTCTTGAATTGTTTAATTATATAAGAGCTTTGTAAATTTGGGAGAATAACCATTTGTCAGATGTGTGATATGTAGATCCCTTCTGCAGATTGCTTTTTCATTTTTGTGAGAGTTTCCTTTGAGAATAAAATCACAGAATCAGATGACTTTTCCAGTGAATTCTACCATAGTTCAAAGATCTAAAATCTATCTTACTGAAACTCAAAAAAAGTTGGAGAGGAAATATTCCCCAAAAAATTACATGAGAACATATTTGTCATGATTATCAAATCAAGAAGGAAAAAAAAGGCAATTAAAAAAAGGAAAACTGTAAACAAATATCTCTGATGAACATATATGTAAAAATCTTTAACAAAATCCTAGCATATAAAATACAAAACATATCAAGAGAATCATCTACCATGATGACATAACTGACCTTGTTGCAGGAATGCAAGTCTGGTTCAGCATATGCAAACCAATCGGTGTCATTCACCAGATCAAGAAAAAGAAAAATAGTCACATGATCATCTCAAATAGATGCTGAAAACATGGCTGGCAAGGTTCAATATCTATTTATGATAAAAACCCTCAATAAAATGGTAATAAAAGGAAATTATCTAAACATAATAAAGCCCACAACCAACATCATAGTCAATGATGAAAAGTTGAAAGCATTTTCACTAAGATCAGGAACAAAACAGTGATGTCCACTAAAAGGATAATATTCTTCCCTCAAAACCCCCAAAACCAGAAGCCTGTCAAATGCACCCCCACCTCCTCTGCCTACACCTCTTCCCTTGCACCAAAGGCTGTAAAGCCCTCATGTGCTTCTCCAAATGGTGTGACTCAAGTTCTGCTGAACATGTGGTTGCCCCTCACAGACTTTGTTCCCTAATAAAGTCTGCTTCTGTCTGCCAGCAGATCTCTCCTTTCTTTCTGCCTTGAATGTTCAATCATAACATCTACTATAACTATTATTTTTTAAGACAATCTTAGCCCGAGCAATTAAATAGAAAAAAAAGGATTCTAAATTGAAAAAAAGAAATAAAACTGTCACTATGTACAGATAACATGTTAGTATATTTACAGAACCCAAAGACTCTACCAAAACAAAATTTTTTTAAAAAAGGAATTATAATGAATACAGTAAAGTGACAGAATACAAAATCAATGCACAAAAGTAAGTTGCATTTCTATATGCAAACAATGAATCAATCAGAGAACAGGGAAACAAGGAATACAATTCTACTTACAATTGCACCCCCCCAAAATTAAATACCTGCAGTAAACAACAAATGAAGTAAAGCGTCTATATGTTGAAAGAAATAAAATTCTATTAAAGAAAACAAAGGAAGATACAAAAAATGGGGATACCCCATGGATTGGAAACTTAGCATCACTAAAATTCCCATATTATATACAGCAATTCAGAGGTTCAATGCATTATCTACCGAAACACCAATTTTTTTAGAGAAAATATAACAAACAATTATAATATTTATATGGAGTCACAGAAGACTCTGTATAGCTAAAGCAATCCTGAAAGAAAAGAAGAAAAACACAGGTATTCAGGTATCACAGTTTCTTGCTTCAAACTATATTACACAACCAAGTAATGAAAATAGTAGTATGATAGTGGGACAACAACAAAAATTCAGGTTAATGGAACAGAATAGAAATTCAGAGATTAACCAATATGGCCACTTACTTAATCTTTGACAAAGGAATAATAGCCACAAGGGAGAAAGGAAAGACTCTTTAATCTCTTTAATGGTATTGGAAACATGATAGATACATTTTTAAAAAAGAAAGAAAAAAAAAAGAAACAAGATCCATACTAACTCTATACATAAAAGTTAACTTGAAAATGGAGTAAAGATACAGATACAAAAGCTAAAACCATAAATTTGACCACACTACTAGACATTTACCATGAGAATGGATACAGAATTCAATCACTTAAAAAAAATAAAGAAGTGGGATTACCTCTTTGGATTTATATTTAAGTTTTAAGGTCTGCAGGGTCCACCCACTATTCCAACTTTTGTATTCCTCACCTCTGTTCCATAGACTCTACCTCATTGCATTGTGGTTATATGTTACAATCCATGCACCACCTAGACCACCACCAACTTCTAATTATAATGAAATTAATTTAATTCAGTTTATATTAAATTTAAGTTTTTAATTTTAATTTTAAGATTTTTAATTTAAGAAATTAAATTTATGCAATTGACCTTAAGTAACTTGAGAATCAGAGGCACTAGTCCCCTGACAGATATAAATAAACATAATTTTTGACTCTCCAAACATTTATTTATACCTTGCTGTTATTGATCAGAAGCCAAACCAATTACATCAACAACTAGTTAATACACTTTTTCTATGTTAAATATATAAAGTATTCTTACAATAATGAAAATTATAGATAAGAAAATATTGTTTAAAAAATCATAAGAAAGAAAAGTGCATTGACATTGCTGTGTACTGTATTTATCATACCAGAAGTTTATGTCATCTATAGGAAAATCCATGAATAATTAGACCCATTTAGTTTGAGTATGTATTTTCAGGGGTCAGTTATGCTTAAATGTAATTACTAATATATACTATTGTAGTAATGTCAAATAAACTTCATTTTCTAAAATAACTCAGAAGCTATTATTTCCTAATGATATGACTATATCTCTGCATCTGATTATTTCTTAATCTACTGAATTTACTTATATGTATTATATCATCATAATATGTGTATATATCAAATGACATTCTACTGTGCATCTCTTACCAACTAGTAGCTTAAAATATTTGCCCCAGTGAAATAGACAATCTTATAAAACAAAGCCTGTCTTTCAAATTTTTTTGGTCTAATCAGGGTGCTACCAACTCGTGGGTCAAAACTGCCAAACAAGACAAGGCCGAGCTTTATATTTGCAAAAGATTATAAACAGAAACTAAAGATTCACATGCTATACATATCTTAGGAATCCACCAAGCTTAAAGTATTTGCTACCTGACCCTTTAAGGAAAAAGTTGATTAATCTAGTGGAGAAAATTTAATAATGCAGACTAAATTTCAAAATGTTTGTAGTTTTTCCATTGAAAATAACACACAACAATTATGCAATCATGTATTGTACAAAATCCAAAACTAAAAAAATTTTTTAAAAAGAAAATAACCACAAAAATTCAGAAAGAATTTCTTCCAGAATTTAAAAACCATTACTGAGATCAACAAAGAGCATATTAAGGTCATGGTCAAACAAATGAAATTTTGATGTATCTTTATTTTTTGATTCTCACACCTGGCTTGTTAATATAAAATAATTAACCAACTCCATATGGGAACTGTCCTTGTCTATAAATTGGGAATATATGTACACATGCATACATATATTTAATATATAGATAACATATATAACAAATGTTACAACATGTATAACACATATATGGCATGTGTTTTGTGTTGCATATGAATATATATATGTTGGATATGGATCTAAGTTCAGCAAAAAACAACAAAGTATTCTGGGAGAATGAATTTTCTATATGGAATTTGTAATGCAATATAGTTTATCATTCAAATAATGTGTGACATATACATATTTTATATCAGTAAAATAAATCTACAATGTATGAACATATATGTGCATCTATGTGTGTGCACACAAACACACATACACATGCACAGCATTCTTTTTTATTATTTTTCAGAAAGACTGTTTATGTATTTAGCAACATGTCATCCGCCAAAAAACTATTATGCAGAAAAAGTGCAGTACCATTTGGATTATTAACAGAGAAAATTCCTATAAAATGGTGGAGGGACAACTATTTATAAATGACATTTTAAAAGTAAGAACTGCTGGTGGATAAAGGGCAAAATTTATGAAAAATCCCCAGATGTTAGAAAAAATGCCTGACTCAGAAATGCTCAGCTGATTGCTCAGTTCATGATCAATAATAAATGATTGTCAGTTTAAGCCACTGAGTTTTAAGCTGCAAACACTAACTGATCCAGGGAGATAGAAACATAAATAAATGAGATAAGTACAGTTTTAGAGGTAAACTCAGGATTCTTGGGTAGCACAAAGAAGAGTGACTAATCAGTCCTGCAGGGATTATGCTTGGTTTAAGAGATAGCTCTTAAAGGAAGAATTAGGAATTAGCCAGGTTGTAAGTGTATTATTAGTAAGGTAAAAGTAGGAGCAAAACCGCAAAGGTAAGCAAGAAACGACAAATGTATATAACAGGGTACACAGCAATATAAAGTTTAAAATACGGTGCGTTTTCAGGAAATCAGGATAAAAAGGGAAGCAAAGATTAAGCTCACTAAGAAGCCTGAATTTCCAATTCATTCCCTTAAAGTCATCCCCCCACTCCCTACCCTCCTCCCTACTTCTCTACTCCAGGTTGTCCAGCTAGTTTTTCCATAACTGGTATTGACCCCGCTGACTTTTTGGTGATATCCCTTGTGCTTGTCATTCACTGGGCATTCCTTTTGCCCATGGGAAATAATTTGTGTTCAGACTTACAAATACGTTAGCTGTGAGAAAGTTTTCTTGTCCATAGTGCAGATGTGTTCTCATCACTATAATACATCTGTTTCAGGTCTATAGTGACAGCAGTTAATGAAAAGGATGATAATTCACCTCACCAAACAGTTGTTGACCATCAGTAATTTAAAAACAACCTGTTGTTTGCTTCTCATCCCTGTAGGGTGGGACAAGATAGATAAGAAGCCTAATCTCTGGTACTCATTTTGGTTTAAGGTTTCAACTACTGTGAATAAAGGCGTGTCCAAATCACCTAATCTTCATAAAGGTACTAACAGATTTTATGATAGGGAATTTGGTCATGTTTACCACAGGCTAAGTTAATAGACTATAGATCTGTCCAGTGAAACTTGATATGTCTCACTCTGCCACATCCTATACTGTAGCCACCATTTGTAGTTTGCCATTTGTTGCTGTTGCACACCTTAATATGAAAGGTGCAACTGAGGAATTAAATTGTGAATTTTATTTAAATTTATTTTTTTAAGTGATAGGATCTAGTTTTCATTTTTTTAATTTTTTTAATAATAAACAAATTATTTATATATAAATTTCACATCTTTATAATCACTGGGATTCACCCCCCACCCTCCCTTACCATTTCCCCTCTGTCCCGCCCCCCCCCCAACCTGAGTTCTGTACTTCAATTTGGTTGTTAGCTTTTTTTTTACTTTTCTTCATGGATTTTTGTTTATCTATCCCATGTCCCATATAACAGTGAAACCATTTGGTGTCTGTCTTTATCCTTTTGACTTGTTTCTGCTAATATGATTTCTTTTAGTGCATCCATGTTATCATAAATTCATCTAATTTGTCATTTTTAATTGATGAGTAATATTCCACTGTGTATGTATACCACATATTTTTCATCCATTCATCTGTTTTGGGACATTTGAGTTGTTACCATGTCCTTGCAATTATAAATAGTGCTTCAGTAAACATCCGGGCACAGGTGTCCCTTTGTACCTATATTGAGGTCTCCTTTGGATAGATTCCCAGAAGAGCGATTGCTGGGTCAAAGGATAGTTCCATTTTCGTTAGTTTGAGGGTCCTTCACACTGCTTTCCATAGTGGCTGAACCAGTTCACATTCCCACCAGCAGTATAAGAGCGTTCCTTTCTCTCCACATCCCTGCCAGCACTTCTTGTTGCCTGAGTTTTTGATGTGGGCCATTCTCACTGATATAAGGTGGTATCTCATTGTGGTTTTGATTTGCATTTCCCTGATTACTAGTGACGTTGAACAATTTTTCATGTGCCTGTTGGCCATTTGTATTTCCTCTTTGGAGAAGTGTCATTTTAGTTCTCCCCATTTTTTGATTGGGTTTCTTGTTTTGTTTTTTGTTAAGTTGTGTAAGTTCCTTATGGATCTTCGTTATTAAACCCTTATCACTTTTGTGGAGAGCAAAAAGTTTTTCCCATTTCGGTGAGCTTTTTTTTTTTTGTTTTGTTTTTTCTGTTGTCTCTTTTGCTGTACAAAAGCTTTTCAGTTTTATGTAGTCCCATCTGTTTATGTTTTCCTTCATTTTTTTGCCATCTGTAGATGTTTCTAGAAAGGGATTTCTGAATTGTAATTCATGGAGGGTTTTACCCAGGTTTTCTCCGATGTATGTTACGGTTTCAGGTCTGATTTTTAAGTCTTTTATCTATTTTGAGTTGTTTTTTGTGCATGGTGTGAGGATGTTGTCTTGGTCCATTTTTTTGTAGGTCTTAGTCCAATTTTTCCAGCACCATTTATTGAAAAAGCTAGCTTTGTTTCATTGTAAGTTTTTTCCTCCTTTGTCGAAGATTAGTTCATTATACATGTGTGGTTTTATTTCTGGACACTCAATTCTGTTCCATTGGTCTGACTGTTGTACCAGTACCATGCTGTTTTAATTATTATGGCTTTGTAGTATAAAGACTTGAAGTCTGGAATAGTTAGGCCTCCATTCTCTCTCTTTTTTTGGCCAGGAAGCTTTTTGATATTTGAGGTCTTTTGTTATTCCATATGAATTTCTGTATTTTTTTTCTATCTCTTTAAAGAATGTTATTGGAATTTTTATAGGGATTGCATTGAATCTGTAGATTGCTTTTGGAAGGATGGTCATTTTGATGATGTTAATTCTTCCAATCCATGAGCAATAAAAGTCTTTTCATTTCTTTATGCTTGCCTCTATCTCTTTTAGCAGTGTCTTAAAGTTTTTTTGTATAGTTCTTTCACATGTTTTATGAGGTTTATTCTCAGGTATTTAATTGTTTTTGGTGCAATAGTAAATGGGGTGACTTTTTAATTTCTTCTTTTACTTCTTATTTTTTTGCTTATAGAAAGGCTGCTGAATTCTGTGTGTTGATTTTGTAACTGGCTACCTTACTGAACTATTTTATTGTTTCAAGAACTTTTTCTATATTTTTGGGGGTTCTCTACATAAAAAATCATATCATCTTCATATAATGACAGCTTCAGTTCCTCTTTTCCTATTTGTATCCCTTTCTATCTTTCTCTTACCTGTTGCCCTGGCTAGAACTTCTAGTACAATATTAAAAAGTAGTGGAGTTTTTTTATTTAAATTTAATTGCTATATATGACTAGTGGCTGCCATATTGGAAAGCATAAATCTAGTGTATGATTTCCCTGAATTTAAATTCTATCTGTAGCTATGTGACTTTGAAAAATCAAGCCTCATTAAGTAGAGGTTTTATAGTCCATAAATAATTATTGTTAAAGTTATTGGGTGTTTAAAATGAAATATGTGGGCTTAGTATCTAGTGGACAACATGTTTAATAAATAAATTTTCTTAGTGCTTCATATCTTTAAGCATTCATAATTTTGTAAATATATTGATGATGTCATTGTCTTTCAAGAAAAATCAAAAAGACAGGACAAAAAGGGTTTATCAGTTTTGATAAATGGACAGGAATCTGAAGGCCTTACCTGAGGGTAGAGAGATAATAAGCAATGCTCAAATACTTGTGTTATCACTACTGAGGATCTTTGTGACACTGCACAACCAAGTAACAAAAGACACGTGCAGCACAGATCTGCCATGGCACACTACTTAGTATGTAATGGCAAGGTAAATTGGACACATGCGGTAAAAAAGAAATGTTGTGGCTAGCAGCTTTCACATAACTGCAGTATTAGAAAGTTTCCAGCTATTTAGTTAACTCCATACAGCAGAATCAGAAATGGGACCAAGCCCTTAACATTGTTTTGCTTCTTAAATACTACTAAGACCCTGTCAATGGCACTACTACCGTCCATATTTGACAGATGAGCCAATCATGAATTTAGGCAATAAAATAATTTTACTTAGAAGACTGTCAAGCCTGGGTTGTGATTTTGTCCCAAGTGAAGTTAAGAATTTGACATAGTACTATTATGTGGATGTTGGCAGAAGACACAAGACTCCTGGGTCATAAACAAAGAACTTCATTACAGCACAGCAAACAGCACAATTTACAAAGATTCCCTTTAACCTCAATAGGCTCATATGGATGCCGTGCATGCAGTAGGTTTGTATTGCAGCCAAAGAACACTGGACTAGAAACATTCTGCATTTATAGCAAGCAAAATAAAACAAACAAACAACAAAACAAAAACCCTGATCTTTATTCTCACTAGTAACATGATCACGTCTCTCTCAAAGTTGCTCACTGAAAACAATGTTGGTAAAAGACTTGGGAGAGAGATCAGAGCTTTGCATTCTTGGCTTATGCAACTAGGAGGTTTCCAGGAGATGAAAGATTTGGTTGATTGCCTCTCCCCAAACCCAAAGATAAGAATTGATGACTGTTCTTTGATTTTCACTCCCACATGTTCCTCACCATTATAGTGGTTGCTAAGCATCTAAAGAAGCTCAAATACCCTGACCTCCATCAGAATGTTTTTGACATCACTTTGCGCATATAAAATTTACACTGACATTATTAGTTTAAAGGGAAGTGTATCCTTTACTTAGTCTTTAAGCAACCTACATATATTATTTGTAATAGTCATAAATATTTTAATAATTCATCATCCTTGTTATATAATGAGATACCAAAGAAATAAATCAAGTGCCCTGCCTAAAGAAACATAGAAATTTTGCCTGCGTGAAAATATATTTATTATTTTCTCCCCATCATCCATCATTCTTCCTTCCTTATTATACTAACTCCCAGCTCTCTCTCTTAGAAGATGGTGTTTTGCTGTGGTCAGTATTCACAGCTCAAACCTCCTGACTCAAGTCCATTTCCCTATCTTGCTCAGTACTGACACCAAGCCTAGAAGCAATTGTTGCCTCTCCGCTTTCCTTTTCTACCTTCATGGGTGCTGAGGAGGTACACAGCAGACCAGTGGGTTAAAACAAAATGTCTGCTATACAAACAAGAACGATAAATCATTCTTAGTGAAAAGCTAAAATTGAGCAGTTTTTATAGCATTAGAAGATTCTTCACTGACAGTAAACAGAGTGTAAATGATCAAACAGGTGATGGATTTGTTGGAGTGAAAAGTCATTAAATGGTTCTAAAAACATCAAAAATCTTATTATGTGCCATAAAGTATAAAAAGATATTTTGCTCAGTCCTTGCTCCCTCCAGATGGCATCTTCTGATGTCTTTCACTGGGGCTTTCCAATCTGTTTTACCAAACCTGTGCAGAGTTCTTTTCCAACCAATCTCAAAAAATAGCCAATTGTCCCCCAGGTGGTTAGGATAACCCAAAGGGGAAGCCTGGGTAGGCCCTCATCAGCTGGGGACATAGTGGAGCAGAGACTTAGCTTGTGTGCAATTTGTTTTTGAGTTTGTCATCACGAAAAACACATGGTGAATGACTCATGATCACCCCCTTGCTGCTGTGGAAGGCCTGGTATTAATTAAAGAACTTTTTAGAATAATTATCTCATGGCTTTTGGAATGGGGCAAGATGTCAGAAAATCTTTAAAAAAACTCTCCTGACTCAAATTTCTCTAGTAGGTTGGTTTATTAGATCTCTCCCAAACTAAGAGAGAATATTCTCCTGTGCTTTACTTGAGTTTTTCAGAGAAATTGTTTACTCATTTTAAAACCTTATGCCATTTCCATTGGTAAGATTTAAGTATTGTATTGTTTTGCTTCACTTATTGGATTATAAATTTCTTCAAAATGCATGGAGAGGGAGCTGTGCTATCAGTTGAGTACTATGTGCTTTAGGTTCATTACCCCTATCCAGAAACTGTGGGGAACTGAGTACCATTATCCTCATTTTCATATGAGGGCTCAAGAGGCTAAATGAATTGTAGCACTCATCCTAGCTCACACTGAGAACAAGCTGTTGGGATTTAGTGTCATCAGAGCCTGCAATCATGGCACGCTGCAGTGATGCTTACTCATCTTCCCCCTGGCCAGGCACTGGTGCAGTCACAGGTCTCAGATTCATTCCACATGGTTAATCATTTCATGCTTAATCTCTTTACGTCATTGTCGCTTGATTATCACTACAAAATTTTCTACCTAATTCAGAGACTCTAGGATTCAGTCTAGTCCTGTTATAGAAACTGGTCACTGCTGGTCTTCAGGCACTATTTTTTTATGAAAGAAAGTGACCTCAAAGTAGAAGTGACTTGAGTGTATGAGCACCTGAGAGGCAGATGAGAGTGCATGAGCACCTGAGAGGCAAGGTGAGAACCTACGTCCTCTATCTCACAAGTTTAGCCCATTCACCAGGCCTGCGTCCTGGGATAGAGGGACAGCATTAATCACTGAGCAAGCATTTTTCATGAGGAAATTTGTAGGGCAAAGAACACACAAGTGTTCCTTTGGGGTCCAGAAAACTGAGTAAAACACAGCAAGGCACAAATAAATAGCTCCCACCTCTGTGGGGCAACAGTAGGAACAGCAGTGACACCCAGAGGAGGAGGACGGCCTAGAAGAAGAAACAGTCCACTTCACAGCAGAAGTGCATATCCTGCCAGTCAAACTCAGGGGAAAGTCAGACAGGAAGAACAGAGTACCATTGGTGAACCCTCCCCCAGGTCTCACATAGTGAAAGGTGAAACAGCACCTGTACTAGTCAGCTAGAGAAACCAAGTAAGAAGTATCCAAAATCAATGTTATTTTACTATCATTTGCAATACTCAAAGGTACTGAGTTCATATAACTATAAATGTATGCTGTGGTGTTAAATGGGAGCATAGGTTTTTTAATATTTTTAATTTGACATAGCAGAAGTTTAAAGTAATGGACATAACAGTAATCCAAGAATGACATATGTTCTAGGCATAAGAATATCTTTAGAAATGACAGCAACTGTGAAAAGTTCTGACAGGGCCCCCAGTATCCATGCTTGGTCTTCTCCACAGATCCAATGGGGCAGAGGTTCTGTGAGCTGCTGGAAACCAAACACTCAGCTAAGTGAGGCCCTGCCACTGAGCAGAGAGTACCGGTTGTGTGTGGGAATGAATGAGAAGACAATAATTCAGGCTTATGGGAGTAACTAGGACATAGGGCCATCATGTTTTCATGTGGGAAAAACTTTTGAGTAAGAAGTAATTCCAAGATTTTTCTTTGTTACAGGTCAACTGCTTGGACAGAGCAGAAAGGTCGGTTAGATACCATGTGTCTTACACACTTGTTATGTGTGAGGAAGAAAATTTGTGTCCTCAGTAGTTCAGTATTAATGTCAAAATCAGGTAGTTAAGACAATCAAGAGAAATCATTGACATTCACTCATACTTCCTTCACTTTACTGTCCAGAAAGCCCTGGCAGTGTTTAGTGTGGAAGAGGGAAAGGAGTTAGAAAAATCACATCTTTCCTATGCTTATTCATGGAACAACTGACAGTAAATATAATGACAAAGAGCCCGTTCTGGTGATAATTGGCAAGAGAGCCAAAAAAATCATTTAACCCATATGTATCATAGAACCGAGGTCTAGAGGAAACACTAAAAGTATGTAAGACTTGGTAGATTGACTTCTAAGGAACCGTTTTGTGTTTGGACAAATAGAGAAAACACTCATAATTAAGTGGTTAGTAGCTTGGCTCTTCCATCTCTGCAAAAATTTCTCAGGAAAAAAGAGCTAATCGTGTGGGCTACTCTGGCAATCATTGAAAAGACATTTCAATTTCAATTTATTAGTTTTGTACAACACTGCACCATAGACACCAGAGAGGCACCCACAGTCCTGCTCCACAGTCCAGTGGATCCTTTCCTCTCTCCATTTCCCATCCCCCACCCTTTCCCACTGGGAGCCTTAGCTCCACAGTCAGATTTCTAGGGTTTGTTTTGGTTTAGTTTTGACTGTTCTTCAGCTTTGTTTCTTTATATTCTTCTAAGTTCAAATTTATATATATATATATATATTTTTTAAATGATGTGAATGATAAAATAAACTGATTTACTACAAGAAAAAAGGAAAAAGTTCTTTTTCTGTGTAAAATCTAAAGGAACTTTTGTTGTGTTGTTTCAGCATTGGGAAGATTTGGGAAGGAAACCAGTGCTCACTTGAACAGGTGACGGCAACAGCAGCTGTTTGGCACACAGCAAGACAGCAAGACCTGAAACTGAAGGCCTGAGTTCAAGGTCTCCCTCTTCTATTTTTCTATTATTCAAGAATTTAGGGTTGGCTTCTGTGGGCTTAAAACCTATCTATTATAGCATACCATCATTAAGTAAAAAGAAGGCATATACAAAACAAAATGCAAACATGATTGGGAATGAGAAAGGAAATCACTGCATATCTCCGGATTTTTCATCTAATCCTGTTCTCTCTCCCGAGATACCAAATCCTAGAAATGCTTTCTGATGATAGTCAGACTTCTGCTTCTAAGGTGTACCACCATGCTATAATTCTTAGACCCTTCCAGAGTTTGCCGGACCTCATGCAAGTGAATAGTCTTAAAATTTAAATGTCATGGAGAATTTGCCTTTTCAAATTCCTTAAGTTTTTTATATACATGTATGTAAAATAGGTAACAGTAATTCTCACAGCTCTAAATGCTATATAAATTTTTTTTTGTTTTGTTTTGTTTTTTGAAATTTCTCACATTTTATTGAAATAAATAGTAAATGTTAACTGAGTTTCATTATACAATTTAAAAAAAAAGTCATGGTAGTTATAGAAAATATAGGATCAAAGAAATGAAGAAAAGCAAAAAAAAGACAAACCAAGCCCCCCCAAAAAGAAAAAGCCACCTGAATAATCCACTTTGCATCTTGGGGGGAGGGGAGCGAAGGGAGACAAACAGAAAATGCCCCAATACTTCATGTTAATGCAAACCTTATGCAGAATAGAAAGACAACAACAAAACTCAAAAAGGATGCCACTGCTAAGATATTTGGGTGGATTTATGCTTATGCAACTTTGTTTTATTTATTTTTATTTTATTTTATTTACTTACATAATTGTTTTTTTGTTTTTTTTTTACAATCAAATAGTTTATATATATATACATTTCATATCTTTGTAATACCGGGATTCACCCCCCCACCCTCCCTGACCATTCCCCCTCTGTCCCACCCCCCCACCCCGAGTTGTAACCATTTGGTGTCTGTCTTTATCTTTTTAACTTGTTTCTGCTAATGTGATTTCTTTTAGGTGTGTGTCCATGGTTTTTGTTTTTTTTTGTGTGTATGTGTTTTCATTTTTTAATTTTTTTGTTTGATTTTCCCTATATCCATCATATAAGTGAG
>PVHY01017921.1:0-30310 GCA_004024945.1 Uropsilus gracilis
TTTTTTTTTTTTTTTTTTTTTTTTTTTTTTTTAGCTAGGTTTCGCTATGTTGCCCAGGATAGTCCTGATCCCACGGACTCAAGTGATCCCCAACCTCAGCCTCCCAGGTAGCTGGTATTACAGGTGCCCGCCACCACGCCCAGCTGCTTTTTTGAGACCAGGTTTCACTATGTTGCCTGGGGTAGTCTCGAGCCCACGAATTCAATTGATCCCTGGCCTCTTTGCCCCAGCACTTGGGTTACAGATGCGCACCACCACGCCCAGCTAAACTTATTATTTTTCTCCCTTGTCATTGAAATTTGCAAAACTGTACACTACTATGCAAACAAATAATGACAAAGGCAGGTACCTCTGGAGGAAGCTGTGGGAGTCTGAATGTATCTGATGTCTGTGTTTTGCACATGATCAGAATACATCTGTGAGGGTTTGTATGTAATTTCTTTCTCTGCAGTGTCTTTCATTCAGCACATACTTGCAGGACTTGTTTTGGGTCAGACTCTGAGTAGGGCTCAGAGAAATAAGATACAGTCCTTCCCTGAAGCCTAGCTTTTGGAAGTGAGGTTCAGTAGAGTTGGGGTACCTAGGCTCTTTACTATCTTAGCTCATTGTCATTACAACTGAGACCGAGGTATAATGAACCTAGTAATAGTCTCATTATGAGTCATTGACATCGGAATCTTTAGAGCAGGCTGTCCGGAAGTGACCTTTGTAATCCTCAACACCACAGAATCTCTGCGAACCCCACCACAGCACCTTTACTCTCTGGTCCTCACATGTGACTTTAGAGATGGCACCTATGAGTTCAAGCTTGGGGTCAGGCAGACCTGGGATTGGGTCCCAGCCATATACTCACCAGTCATATGATCGTAGCCTCATGATTTAACCTCCATCAACTTCCTTTCCTTATCTATAATACTAATTTGGAGAAAATAATTGTCTAGTGCTTAGTTGGTAGGTCTGTTGAAGAATTTAGTGAGATGATAGCTACCATAGTGCTTTGCATAATTACTAAATAAATATTAACTTCCATAATAATACTTGGTTTGAGGTTACTTATCACCTTATTTATATATTCCTTTGATAGGGCAAAAACTATTTTTCCTTCCTCTTATCCTTATTCTATATAGAATGTAAAGCAAATTTTAGGAGAAATTTTGAGAAAAATAGAGAGGGGACATGGAAATGAAGATACATATATATTCCATATATATATATGTTCCATATATATAAAGATATATATATGTTCCATATATATAATGTATCCAGTCAACAGACTATACAGAATGGAAACTCTGCTCAGAAGACCTATCCTGTCTCAACGGCTGCTGCACTTAGCAGTGTACTTCAATAAATCTGCCTTTTCTTTTCTTTTCTTTTTTTTTTTTTTTTGAGAATAGGTCTCACTCTGTTGCCCAGGGTTGTCTCGAACCTGTTGACTCAAGTGATCCCTACCTTCAACCTCCCAGATAGCTGGGATTACAGGCACGCACTACCGCACCCAGCTGCCTTTTCTATTTTTGACTCTGTCTCTGGTGAGTTCTCTCACCTCTGAGCTATACCCCAATTCTTCCCACAACATGTTTTTAAAAAAAAGAACATCCATACTTTGGTGGGTCATGGGACTGACTTTGAGCTTCCCTACAACCAACAAGAAAAGGGAAAATAGATCAAGCACCAATTCAACACTGTGTTCATTACATAAAATGACATCCTGGGCAAGATTCTTTCCTTCTCAGTAAGTTTCCCCCTTGACTTTGTGATTAATTTTGCTGAAGGGAAGTCCATTTATGGATAAGTGTTTATGAATGTGTGCCCTTAAAAAGTGAGGCCACCCTCACTGTCTCCAGCTGATCCAATAAAGACCGACCTTGTACTGTCCCAGATAACTTGCAATAGAGCTATGTTTGGAAACTAAAAGCATCACAAGTAACAAACAAGATGTGTGGTTAGGTTGTTTTGTAGCAACTCTTATTTCCTCTCTTTTGCAACTTCAGTTTCAGTGGGACTTAACCTAAACATGAGTCACACAGGCCCACTCCTCAGGCTTATATAATGAATGTCTGGGCTCTAAATTAGTTTGAATATTCACTTCCACCCCCTGAAGCAGTTTATCAGGTCCCGACTTTTTGTGCAAGGTCCCTTCACTGGCTCTGGGAATACAAACTTACAGCTCCTAGTAAATAGGACAAAGAAAGTACAAGTATTAGCCACACACGGTGGCTCGTGCCTGTAAGCTTCAGTCTATGAAGCAGCTGGAGCTAAGGATTGCGGTTTGCAGTTTGAGTCCCGCTTGGGGCAATACAGCGAAACCTAGTCCCAAAAAATAGCTGGGCGTAGTGGTGCACACCTGTAATCCCAGCTTCCTGGGAAGCCGAGGCTGGGGATTGCTTGAATCTGTGGTACCACGGGCAACGGGAGCCTGCTGTTCCACGGCCAAAAATAGCGAGACCTAGTCTCAAAAAAAAAAGTGCAAGGATCTACAACTTGGGAATTCAGAAAGAACCTTCAGAAGCTTCAGAGGTGGGACTTGAAAGATGAGAAGGGGCAGGGAGGAAAATTTTGTTCGAAGAGAGGATTCAGGCTTTAACAGTCTTCCAGTGGCCAGTGCCAGGGAGAGACAGGCCAGCTTGGAGTGAAGGTCTGTGAGGGGAAAGGGAAAGAGAGAGGAGGATGTTGTGCGTATGCTCCCAAAGCTGCTGGAACTAGCCTTTCTCACCTGGCACTGGGTAGAGGGAAAACTAGGTGCATTCCTCATGGTACTCCCTCAGGAAATCTTAGGAGTAACTCAATTTAGGCTTTCTGCAGTAATTTTTTTCTCATTTGGGGTTTATGAACCTTTAAAAACATCATCTCTAGTGAGTGTGGCTGGTCTCAACATTGATATTTCTGTGGCTAGAGACCACAGGGTCCCAGCCACTGGCTTTGTGGGAAACCTGCAGTGTCACTTGGGATCTTGTCAAAATCCTGAAATTGGTTACAGGAATTTTCCTTTATCCCCTTTGAAAGAAAATAACTATGCTTATCTTTATTTTGGCATCCTGGGAGAAACTGAAGGAAGTATCTCAACCCTAAATGAACTGTGTCTGCAATTTTGGATTCTTCTTCAAGCCACTATGACCATGTTCTTGAAAGAAATTTCTCAGTCAGATGGGGGAGAAAGAATGGGTGTTAGTGGGTTGGTTGAGGAAGGATGGGCTGGGCCTGGGAGGCTGGTGTCTGAGGACTGAGAGCAGGGCCCTTGTATCTGTGAGTGATTAAATCTCATAATTATCTCCACTCTGCACGTACGGAAATGGAGAGCCAGATAGGCTTTTTTTTTTTTTTTTTTTTTTGAGATTAGGTCTCACTTTGTTGCCTGGGGACCCACAGGCTCACATTGCCTGGGGTACCACGGACTCAAGGGATCCCCAGCCTCAGTTTCCCAGGTAGCTAGGATTACAGGCGCACGCCACCATGCCCAGCTATTTTGGGGGGACTAGGTCTCTCTGTGTTGCCTCGGGTGGGACTCAACCACAATCCCCAGACCCAGCCGTGACTCCATAAGCTATTGTTTACAGGCATGTGTCACCGTACCCGGCCTCAAGAGTTAGATAGGTTTTAAAAAAGAAAACTTGCCCAAAGTCGCAGTGCTAGAAAGTATCAGGAGTTCACCTTTAAAATGCAGATGACTGCAAAACCTGGCTCTCTGTCATGCTATCTTCCTCAGAAAAAGAACTCATTAGCAGGAGGGGATTCCTGAGTTTTTTTCCTTGAGATTCCAGTTTCGTGGGTCTTGGGTCCAAGCACCCACATTTTCAGCACCTTCCAGGTAAGTATGATGACCAGTCAGGTTTAGAACCTTCATTTTATGTCCATGTGGGATGAGGGGTGAAGATCTTCTACAAGGAACCTCCCACTAAGTGGCAAGCACCCACTGGATGAAGGAAGATTCATGACTTCTGGTTAGAAAGATGAGGCAAGAGCAGAAAAGAAGAAGTTATGTCCTTTCTGTGGAAACTTGTGTGAGAACTAAACTGAGAGCTGAAGATGTGTCATCCTTGTGGGCACAAGAAGCTGTGGAAATTACTGTTTACTGGCTTCCACCCGACCCTGTGTCCTCCCCACTGCTGATGTCACACTAGGAATCTCAACTGCTCCACAGGGCTGGGTGGGGGCAGTGGGGAGAGCTAGCTGAGTCCCAAAGCCTGGCTTCTAGTCCAAACTGTCACAGCACTGTATGTGTCCCCTTGAGTAAGACATGGCCTCTGTGCCCAGGACACCTGTGCTGCAAAAGAAGGAGCTGAGCTCAGTTTACTATCACAAATCTGTCCCCTCCCTAGGATGCCAGGGGAGTTCAGATGTGCTCAAACCTTTTGAAGATCTCATGAAATGATCAACTTTCTCAGGAAAGAGCACATACACTCAAATTTTGGCTAATAGTGTCAGGAAATAAATTGGATTCCCAAAGCTTATTCATGAAGCTCTGTGGCCTCCTGTTCAGCACTGCTGGCCTGTCTGGAAACCTCTCTGACCACGATGCCCAACTTGGGAAGCTATAGCCATGCATGGCCATTGAGGATTTTATTGTGTTGTAACTTCAGCATGCACACTGCATGTTCAAGACTTAGGAAAGAATGAAAAGATCTCATTAGTAATTTTTATATTGCTTAAATACTAAAAATACTTTGACTATATAGGGTTAAATAAAATATTAAAACTAAGGTAGGTAGTTATTAAAATGTTAAAATAGGTAGTAGGGTGACAACTAATTTCACCTCCTTCCTTTTGCTTTTCAAAAGCGAGACTAGAACATTTCAAACAACTGTACGTATGTAACTGGTGGTTACGTATCTGTTTAACTGTGCAGTTCTCTGATGACATCCTGTTGGCAGGGCTTGCTACCCTTTCCCCTTAGTCAGTAAAAGCCCTTCACAGCGGATACTTGCTTCTCTGCAAGCCTGTCTCTTCCTCTTTCTGGAAGACAGTTACAAGAACAGGCAGGGAAATCTTTGCAAGGAAGAGCTGAAAGTTGTGCCTTCTCAACTAGATCAAAGGTTCCTTGAGCACAGGGTCATGTCTAATGCTTCTGGATCTCCCAGGGTAGGTGCCCAGTGTATCTGCTGTGTCCATCATTGCGGTCCATCATTGACCAGTTATGAGACTTAAATTCCAGATGACACTGGTGCATTGGTTTCCCAGGGTTGCCCTAACACAGAGCCACAAACTGAATGGCTTCAAATAAATGTTTATCCCTTCACAGTTCTGGAGACTTGACTTCAATAACCAGCTGGGACACTGTCCCTTTGAAGGCTCAGGGCTTCTTTCTCTTTTTGTAGCTTCTACCAGCCAGTCCTTGAGAGGTAGAAGCATCTCTACCCTTTCTGCCAACACGGTCACATGGCCTCCTTCCTCTGTCTGGCATCTTTTCCCTTCTGTGTCCAAATCTTTCTCTTCTTATAAGGACATTTAAATGAGGACCCATTCTAATTCAATTTGACTGCATTTTAACTTGATTACATCTATAAAGACCCTATTTCAAAACATTCTCTGGTTCCAGTGGACATGAATGGGGGATACTACTGAACTCAGTATACTTGATGAGTATCTTGTGTGAGAAAAATATTTCCAAAGAATCTAGTTAGTGCATAGGTGGTTTCCTCAGCATCACCTAACCCCAAGAGCAGGTATAATAGAGTGTTCAGTGTGTGCCAGACACTGGTCTGGACTCTAAGAACACAATAATGAACATGACAATCATTTTCTAGTGATGGAGACAATTAATAGACCCCTGTATGCCTTAACATTGGGTTGTGGCAAGCATGATAGAGGGATAAAGAGGGTTAGGGTATTGGGGATTGTGGGCTATTTTTGATAAGAGAGATGAGCAGAGAAGATCACTCTGAGATGACATTTGAAAATAAACTGAGGTAACAGTAAGTCATGAAAGTATCTAGGGACAGTGATTCAGGGCAGAGAGTAGAGCCAACACAAACCCCTGAAGCAAAAATGTGCCTTACAAGTTCAAGGAGCACACACAGAATGAGAGAGAGAGAGAGAGAGAGACAGAGACAGAGACAGAGAGAGACTGAGAGAGACTGAGAGAGAGACAGAGAGAGACAGAGAAACAGAGACAGAGACAGAAACAGACAGAGAGAGAGAGAGGTGAGTATCACCCACTAAGGTGCCAGGAAAAGGAGCAGTAAGAAGGCCTGACTGGGACCTAGGCATCTGGCCCCTCCATCCAGAGCTGCTGGGCTTTGGTGGGGGTGGCAGTGAGGAGGGACCTTCCAAGACCTCTGACTCTTGAGTTTCACTTCCTCCAGCCCCATTTCTCCTATTGTTTGGCTGTTGTGAAGTCTAGCTATCCCAGGCACTCACAGGAGTAATGCAATACCATTGTCATATTGTCTTCTCTAGACAATAAGGATGGAATTGGGTCTTTTCTTTGCTGTTTGCTTTTGAAGTTCAAGGTCACAAACCCTTTCCTCCATTTCTTCCCTGTTTCCCTTAGGGGTCTGCAGAGACTTTTTACCATATCTGTCAAGGGTCTGAGGCTGACTTTGCTTTCCTCTGGAAGGGGGCAAGTTGCCTCTAGGCTCCTGCTTGGGCAGGCTTTGCTCCTGACATCCTCCTTTATGATCTGCATGATACTTTAAAAATATTTTGATTACTGATTATTTATACATTGGTCTCATAGACTCTCTAATCTTATTTCCATTTTAAAAAATCTTTTGAAAAGGGGTCCATAGAAATCTCCAGATAACTAAACAAGTCCTGATGGAGGCAAAGATGAATTATCAGAAGAGGCTCCCTGCTGACAGGAAAGCAAATGGCATACAGCAGTGACAGAAACTCCCTCTGTTGACAGAAATTTGTCAGCCTGTGTGATCTGTGAGTAAGGGTCACACCGTTCAGGAATAGGGCTGGCTGACCTCTCTTTGGAGGTGAGCATCATTCACCCATTTCCTACCTCATGGGGGAAGGCTGATCTCTCTGTGGGGGTGAGTCTCATGCACCCATTTCCTACCTCACGGGGGAGGTACCTCTTCACCCCTCATCCTTGGCCACCCTGGAGGAGGCCCTCCTGTCCATGCCTGACCAGCACTTTCCTTTCTGCCATGTCAGTTCAGACAGCAAGGAGATAAGGAGAGTAATAGTTCCCTGAGCCTTGGCTGTCTCTTATCATTCCTGCCACTCCCTGTAACTAGTATTTCAGCCAGAGGAAAGAAAGAGGGGCCCACTCTTCCCACTGGCACTTCTTTAGAGCCCTCCTTCAATTCAGTTAACTCAGGAGCCTGTGTTCCATGCCTGACCTAGAAACAGTCCCGTCCCTCAAGGCAGCTCATAGTCTGGCAAAGGAATCAGAGATAAGAAGGCATCAAAACCCTAGAAAGTTTCAGAGCTGGGAGCTGATATGGTATACACAGCAAATCAGAAACAAGTGAATCCATTTTAAGTGAGTCTTCCACATTCTTTCACCCATTCCTCAGCTACTGATGACTGCTTAGTAGGGTAACAACTATTTAGTAGAAGTGAGAAGTATAGGCAGAGGAAAGAGTCTGCGTCACTTCCTGGGCTGCTGAAATCATTCTGAGAAGACACCATTTCCAGACAGCCTTCCGTTCATTTTCCATTCAGATTTCAGTGAAGGTGGACCTCATAGGGTCATTTTATTTTAGTTTTTATAAAAAGTCTGAAATCTTTCTCTGCTTGAAGAGGAAGGTCTTGTTTTTTTGTTTGTTTGTTTTGTTTTGTTTTTCAAGAGGGAGGTCTTGGATGGAAGAGACCAGAGTATTAACTGCCTAGCTCATGACAGTACTCTTGGAGTCATGCCCCCAGGCCCCGTGGATGTGCACATTGAGAAGGCGTGCACTCTATTGACCAATGGATGAGAAATGGTAGTCTTGGCCAGGCACGGTGGCTCGTGCCTGTAAGCCTCAGCCTATGAAGTGGCCAGGGCTAGGGATCGTGGTTCGAGCCCTGCCTGGGGCCTGTAGCGAGACCTAGCTCCAAAAAAATAGATGGGTGTGGTGGCGTGCGCCTGTAATCCCAGCTACCGGGGAAGCTGAGGCTGGGGAATGCTGAGTCTGTGGTCTCCCGGGCAATGAGAGCCTGTGGTTCCACAGGCAAAAGTAATGAGACCTAGTCTCAAAAAAAAAAAAAAAGAAATGGTAGTCTTATCATAGGGGATCTCTACCTCTTGGGCAACAGCAAAACATAAGACTTTGTTAAGCAAAAAGAGTAGTGGAGATGGGTGGCAGAAGTTCTCGAGTAGGGTGAGCTCTGAGCTGCAAGTAATGTAAATAACCAAACCGGATCTTTTGCTCTTACCGAGAAAACTCTGAGTCATGAGAAATGTCTTTACATGGAGGAGCTTATTCAAGATAGCCTTCAAGGCAGTTTGCGGCATTTGTGGGGTAGGCACCTTCCAAAATACCAACTCCCCAAGTGGTGGGAGTACCGGAATTACATAGGGGCAAGTGCTCTGAAGGAAGTTCAGGGCTTCATGTTTCCAGTCTGAGGAAGGGTTGGCCTTGGTGACCTGAGTCAGGGTTTTGACTTTCTCAGAAGGGTTTGCTCAGCAATCGGCAGATGTTTGTTTCTGATGTCACCATTGACTCCAAAGGGACACAGAGAATTTTATTCAGCATGTAATGCAATCAATTCTCCAAGTTCTCAGAACTCATGTGGAACCAGTTAACAGTTAATCATGAGGAGGGGGTAGGAGGAAGAGAGAACAAAGGGTAGTTAGAATTTAGTTCCACTTGCTCTTAATTTTTAGTTTTGGGAGATATGTTGTTGTTGCAAAATGAAGGAGATCTGGCCAAAATAAGTCATTGAGGTCAGGGTCTGTATAAGATACTGTCAGAGACAAATTCCGGAAACAGCCATGTTGCCTAGAGTCAGAGAACAGGCCCCTCATAACTGACCTTCCCTCTTCACTCTGGGAATTCTTTCAGTTCCAGGAAAGTCATAGCCACTTGTCCCCAGAAGAATGCATATGCATCATTCAAATTCTGCACACTAGCTCACAACCCTATGGTGGATGAAATGAAGGAGAAATGAAGCTAGAGATGTGGAATCAGTTTCCCACTATCAAAAGCCTGGTGATAGAGACAGGACCCCACACCCCATTTGGCTTAATCTGATGCCCTCTTCCTTCCCCTTCCCAGTGTCCCTAGGAGAGGAGGAAGTGACAGAAGGCAGGAAGTTCAGACACCAGAGGGGCCTGAAGAGGAGGCTTTGGGTGGAGGCCTGGCCCAGCCCAAGGCCTTGAACCTGGCTAATGTCATTGCTGCCAGGATCCTCAGGGAGATATTCCTGGGCTAAGTCAGCATCTCAAGGAGTTGCAGGGGCATGCATCTCTGCCAGCATATTTATGTTTGCCAACAGCTGCAAGATGAAAGGGAAAAGCAAAATACTGATTATCAGTGATGTATGCTCAGCCATGGAAGAGACTGAGTTCCAGCAGTTCACCATCCCACTAAAAGAAGCATGAAGGCGGGTGCAGGGGCACAAGAAGGAAACTTCAGAGTAAAAGAACAGAGATAATGAGGCTGGGCACGGTGACTCATGCCTGTAAGCTTCAGCCTATGAAGTACCTGGGGGTAGGAATCGCAGTTCAAGTCCCACCTGGGGCCCATAGCGAGACCTAGTTCCAAAAAATAGCTGGGTGTGGTGATGCGCACCTGTAATCCCAGCTACCTGGGAAGCTGAGGCTGGGGATTGCTTGAGTCTGTGGTACCCCGGGCAATGAGAGCCTGCGGTTTCATGGGCAAAAACAGCGAGACCTAGTCTCAAAAAAAAAAAAAAAAAAAAAAAAAAAAAAAAAAAAAAAAAAAAAAAAAAAAAAAAAAAAAAAAAAAAAAAAAGAAAAAGAAAAAAAAGAACAGAGATAACGAGGCAGATTCAAAAGATCAGGGCAAGGGCAGGGATGAGGACAAGGGCAATTGTCCTCATGAGTAGAGCATGAGTATGAGCATGATTACAGGCTGGAAGAAGAAGAACAGAATAAAGAGGAGGAAGTGACAGCTGAGCAGGTTGGCAAGACCCAGACCTCCACTCTCAAACATGGCACAAGTGTAGGTAGTGCTTTTCTGCACTGGACTGAGTAGTCTTAGGCAGAAGAACCTGGAAAGAGCAAATTATCATCATAATTCTGGTTAGAATTATTGTCAACATCACCCAGACTCAGAGTGTCTATTTAGCAGAATCCTGTTTTGCTTAATTGGCCTGAAAGTTATAACTCTTTGCTAAGCAGGATTCTGGACAACTAATTTGTCAGTGTGATCACTCTTAGTTATAGGCATGGCTAGGTAGTGTTTGGTTCCCAGGACCACCCCTCCCCAACTCAGAAGTAATAACATTGATGCTGCCTGCTGTATTCCAGGTCATGGAAGCTGTCAAGCCTCAGGAGAAACTGGGCTCTGCATGGCTGGTCTGTTGTACTGGATAGTATTTGGCAATAGTAGCTTATCACAAAGGGTCAGAATGGGTTAGTTCGGGAAACTGCTACAAGGCTGTGGGGAAACCATGAAATCTATGCTGTTTCTTCACTTGACACTAACAGTAATTGACTTGGGGTCCCCCTGAATTACCTGGAGGCACATGACCTGCCTGACTGGCTGCACTGTGGGCCATGGGCTTTTGAATCTGCAGTGTGGAGTTAGCAAGTCAAGGTGTGCTGGTTTTAGTTTCTTTCTTTCTTTTCTTTTTTTTTTTTTTGAGACTAGGTCATGCTATTTTTGCCCATGGAACCACAGGCTCATGTTGCCCAGGGTACCATAGACTCAAGCAATCCCCAGCCTCAGCTTCCCAGGTAGCTGGGATTACAGGCACACGCCACCTCTCCCAGCTATATATTTTTTTAACTAGGTCTCACTACATGCCCCAGGCGGGACTCGAACCACAATTCCTAGCCCCAGCCGTTTCATAGGTGAAGCTTCCAGGTACGAGCCACCGTGCCCGGCTGGTTTTAGTTTCACAGCAGTTTAGTTTTAGAGACACTACACTGCCTGCCACTGTACAGCTTTAGGGTTAATCACCACCTCCTGACAGGTGTGACATTCCCAACTTTCATAGCCCATCTCTCACACCAGTGACTTTGACCTTTCATTCTTCAATGTGAGACATGTTTAAATTATTTCTAGGCACAACTTTCTCCCTCTGTGCTCCTGTCTCTTCCTCACCCCTACTCCCCAGTCCTACTTTCTCTGTCTCTCCTTTTCCCGCTTCCAATCCAGAAACTTTGACAACCTGCTTAATATCCTGAAGGGTGGATTCTTTCGCTTGTTCAATTCTTATCTCATGTCCTGTTAAAATGATTTAAAAACTCTGAACTCTAAGGAAAATCTGATGTTCCTTAGGAATCTAATCTTTCTTCCCCACCCATCTACCACCTCCTACTCATCTCTTTTAACATCTCAGTATCTCTGTTGACCTTTTTTGGGGGTCTTTTTCTCTCTTCAATTGGTGTGCCAAGCACTTTATTATTTGTCCATAAGTTGAGTGCTTGGAGATTGGCAGGGAGAGTAGTTGACGCTGTTAACTTGTTAAATGAGTACAGTGAAACGTTTGTTGATAAATGAGTGAAGAATGTTGAGAAAATTCTAACACTTTGTACAAATAAAGAGCGTTCTTGCTAAAAGTGAAAACAAAAAGAAGGCAGAGCCCTAGTTCCTTCCCCTCCCTTGGAGATTTTGATCCTACTGCAAAAGACAGCAGGTGTTCTACTCAGTTTAACTTGAGGGCAGTTATGGAGTTTTCTAACTTCTCTGTACCAAAGCTTTCTCCTCAAGCAGAGAAAGCTTTTGGGATTTTTAACAAGAAACCAAGCCATGGCGACTCCACAGTGTCCACCCTTGATGAAAGTGAAAGGAAAGTGAGGTAAGGCTTTTACATTTGGGTTGCCTGGAGACTGTTTTCTCAGCAAGAGCCCAGGCCAGACTCTTCTCCCCAAATACCTCTCGGTAATGACACAGTGGTAACTGTTGATAAAAGAAACCTGGAATTAAGTGCAGGATCATTCTGACCCTCTGACTACAAATAGAGAGGAAACCCCACCCTGAGTCCCTGTGGACCCAGACTCCTCCCCTCCATCTCCCCCCTCCCCTCACCCCCACTCAAGAGTGATTCTGGGTGCAGGTATTGGAAAGTGGGGCTGGAGAGAGCTGTTTCTTTCTTGGATTCTGAGTCGTGTTCATTTCAGACATGCTCTTTCCCTTCAGTTCTGGTTACTGTTTCAGCATCTTCTATTGGGCTAGGTAATATCTGTAAGGGTATGTGAATTCAAGATTTCAGCCTTCAAATTTCACTCTCTGGGGTTCTTATTGATTTTTGTTTAATATAAACTCAGCATGGACCACTTCATCCCTCTATTCTGCTTTCCTTCTGTCTTCTCTCTGTTTATTTGTGTGTGTGTGTGTTGCCCAATTTTAGCTATGACCAAAAGGAAGCCGACTCTCTTCCTGCTTCTAACCAATTTTGAAATTTCAGGGTCAAGTTTTACCAATTTAGGACAAAAATACAGATCGATTGGTGAAGTATCTGTCTTAGAGGGTATGTGAAAAAGGGAATCTAACTAAAAATATTTTCTAATTAGCATTTTCCTTGGCTAACCTGGGGTCTTAAAAGACTTTCTTCTCTTAAATTTTCTGAATTGTTAAGAAATTCTCCCTCCCTTGATCTTGTTTATAAAACTCATTTGTCTATCTCAAAAGGAGTTTGCTAAGTAAGGGTAAATTTCAACTCCACCTGCCACAATGAATGAGATTTCTCCGAGCACAAAATAGCTGGGGACTCTCCCATGCAAAATTCTCCTGGTTTATAAATGCCCCTCAATACAAATTAGAGAAGAAGCAGAAGCTGCCACAACCTGGTGCCAACACTCCAGGAATCTCAGGTGCCATGAGATCTTCAGGGACAATTGCCCCCGATTCCCCAGCTACCCCCCTTGGAATAGCTCATGCCTGTAAGCTTCAGCCTATGAAGTGGCCCGGGCTAGGGATCACGGTTCGAGTCCTGCCTGGGACCCACAGCGAGACCTAGTTCCAAAAAAATAGCTGAGCATGGTGACGTGTGCCTGTAATCCCAGCTACTTGGGAAGCTGAGGCTGGGGATTGCTTGAGTCTGTGGTACCCCAGGCAAAGTGAGCCTGTGGTTCCACGGGCAAAAATAGCGAGACCTAGTCTCAAAACAAAAACAAAAACAAAACAAAACTAAACAAATAACTATGATTTTAATTTTTGCAATTGTGGTCATTGCAACAGGAAAATGCTGTGACTGCTTCTGATACAAATATCAACTCATCCTCAGTGAAGCCCAGGTGAATAAAAGACACGTTTCAAAGGCAAACATACTAACCCTTATCTACTTCTGAAGATTAATTATGATGCATGTGTGGTCACCTTAACAGGGTATCATAGCGTGGGAGGAATTTTTTTTGAGACTAAGTCTTGCTATTTTTGCCTGTGGAACTGCAGGCTCATGTTGCCCGGGGTACCACAGACTCAAGTAATCCCCAGGCACAGCTTCCCAGGTAGCTGGGATTATAGGCACGTGCCACCACACCCAGCCATTTTTTTGGGACTAGGTCTCGCTATGTGCCCCCGGCAGGACCTGTAAGCGGCAGTCTAGGAAGCTGTTTCCGGGGTCAGGGAATGCAGTTCCAGTGGGAGGAATGTTTTAACACTCTGTGTCTTAACTCTTGAGGAAAGATTAAAGCCAAACCAGAAACTTCGTTATAAAGCAAGTTTAACGGTACTTGTGTTTCTTGGGCTGGTAGGCTGCTGATGAGGCATGGCAGTTTGAGAGTTACACAACTTTTGCCCGTATGTATTTCTTAATAATTCACTGGAAATCTGTTAAACGCATGTTTTCTGTTCCTGTTGACATAAAATAAAAGTAACCAAAGGCCCATCTACGGGGTTACAAGAGGAATAAAGGTCAAACGGCTAATTCTGTTCCATTTCACCAGAGTTGATGATGGAGTCCTCTGAGTGCCCCCTTGCCTTTTGACCTTGTGTACTCCCTGTACTGGGTGGCTGTGCCAGCAGCTGTCCAGGCAGGGCCCCCTTTCCACTAAGGAACTGTCCTAGGATGAATGGCACCCCGCCCCTACCTAGCAGCTGCTTGTGAGTGAGGCATCTTTGTAGCTCACTGCTGACTCCACTGAGAGGCAGCTGCTCCTACCTTCCCCCTTGAACAAAGGAGCCTCATGAGGTCTCAGCAAACTGCCCTGGTCAGGTGACTCTAGGAGACAAAGTGGAGCTCATGATGCACGTTTGTCTTACTTGTGCTCCTGGAGTGCTGTTGATGGCGTTTTTCTCCACTTGGTTTTCTTACCAGAATATTTTAGTAGAATGGGAGTGAAAAAGCCTAGCTTTGGGAGTTCATAATCTAGTTAAGGGGAATAGATGTATATAGTTGAAAAAGCATTCAGGGGTTCCACTTGGAGCATCAAACTAGATTAAGTTGACTGCAGCAGTCTGGAACAGAGTGCTGTGGGAATTCTGGGGAATTTCAGTCAGAGCCCTGTGTGGGAACCTGTGGGGAAACCTGTGGAGGGACCAGGATTCACATTCCTGACTGATGGGAAAGGTATTGACAGTGTAACAACAACCTCAACAACCTCAATAACAATCTGGGGCTTACAGTACCACTGTTTTAAGTGCCTTACAGATATTGATGCACTAAATCCACCTTACAATGCTTAAAGAGGTACCATTACTTCCCCATTTCCACATGAGACATGAATACAGGGTGGGGAAAGTAATCATGTCCCCCAGCTAATTGGAGGGGAGTGAGAATTTGAATATGCAGAGGCTGGCTCCCATCCCAAACGCTTATTATAGCAAGGACACCTTAAATTTAGATAATTCCTCTTGTAGATTCCGCTATTACATTTGTCAAATGTGTAATAATTTGCTTGCTGTCTGTTTTGCCCTCTTGAGAGCATGTCTCTGAGAGGGCAGAGATTATGCCTGCTGCCTCTCAGAGGTAATTCCAGCATCTAGACTAATGCTTGGCATGTTGAAGGCATAGAGAGCTTTGGAGAATAGAAGGAAGTGGAGGATTTCTTAACATGAACAATACTGTCTATCCTGCTGGATCTACAGTTCAGTAGTTTGTCAATATGAATAAGTCACCTTACTTCCTCCCCACCTCAGTTCCACATCAGCAAAATGACAATGGAAACAGAGGTGGAACTTTCAAAACACCAGTCTGGAAGTTCCTCAAAAAGTTTAACATAGAATCACCAAATGACCCAGCAGTTCCAAGCCTGGGCGTAAACACAGAAACATCGAGAAAAAACAAACACCCAAAACAGTGTATACACACACAAACCCTTGTATGTGAATGTTCTTAGCAGCATTGCCATAATAGCCAAAAAATGAAAACAACTCAAATGTTCATCTACTAATAAACGGTTAAACAAAATGAGGTCTATCTATACTGTGTGATATCACTGGGTCACAAAAAGGAACCAAGTACAGATACATGCTGCAACACAGGTAAACCTCAGATACATTATACTGAATAAGAAGCCAGTCACAGCCGGGCATGGTGGCTCATGCCTATAAACTTCAGCCTATGAAGTGGCTGGGGCTAGGGATCGCAGTTCCAGTCCTGCTTGGGGCAACACAGCAAGACCTAGTCCCAAAAAATAGCTGGGCGTGGTGGCGCACGCCTGTAATCCCAGCTACCTGGGAAGCTGAGGCTGGGGATCACTTGAGTCCCTGGTACCCCAGGTAACGTGAGCCTGCGATTCCAGACAAAAATAGTGATACCTAGTCTCAAAAAAAAAAAAAAAAAAAAAAAAAAAAAAAAAAAAAAAAAAAAAAAAAAAGCCAGTCACAAAAGGCCATGGACTGTGTAACTCCATTTGTAGGAAGAGTCCAGAAAGACAAGTTCATAGAGACAGAAGGTAGATCAGTGACTGCCAGGAGCTGGGTAGGAGGAATGGGGAGTGACTGCCAGTGTAGACAGGGTTTCTTTTTGAAATGATGTAAATGTTCTGGAATTCAATAGTGATAACAGCTATGACTATTCTAAAAACCACTGAATTGCACATTTTCACAAGGGAGGATATTATGTGAATTATAGCACAGAAAGTACCATGGCGGTGAAAATATACTATGTTCTATATATGTTTATATTACTCACTTGTTTACATTTTATGGAGGACTTGGGGGCCCTGAGCATAGTCTCATATGTGAGAGTGGTGGTTTTTTTTTGTTAGTTTGTCTGTTTATTTTTGTTTTTGTGCTTCTGATCTAGCTCAGGTATTGCAAAATAGAAAGGGAAGAGGGAGGAGGATAGCTTTGCGACTGGAATTCCAATATCTGTGCCTCCACAAGCCTAGTAAGTGTTGGGTAGTGAAAAGAGCACTTGACCTGACTGGGAACCAGCCAGTTCTGGGCTGACTTAGCTTAACATTCCAGATTTTTTGCTGCACTTTACCCTGATCTTCTCTGCTACCATTCTTTCATAAGCCAACATCATCAGTGTCTGAACAAGTGCAACTACCTGCTTCATTCATTTCAGAAATATTTACTGAACAGCTATCTGCATCCCCCACTACTGGGGATCAGTAATGAAGAAAACAGAAAAAAAACAACAAAAAACCCTGCCCTCATGGAACTGACAGTTCAGTAATGAGACAGACAAGTACTCTGAACAGAAGGCAGAAGAGGAAGATAGGAAGTATTGGATTGAAGAGTTGCCATTAAGTTTGGAAGTAGGGTAAGTCTCACTGAGAGGTCTCATTTGAGCAGACTAACATAGATGGGGGAGTGAGCCAAGTGGTATTTGAGGGGAAAGCTTTCTAGACAGAAGGACTAGCCAGTACAAAGGACTCAAGATTAGAGTGGCCTGGAGTGGCCCTATCTGTAACAAGGAGGCCAGTGTAGCTGGTGGGAGGGGTAGAAGCAATAAGGTCAAGGAGGTAAGAGAAGGTGGAGTCCACTAGAGTCCTAAAAGCATTCAATCTTTTTTCTCTGCAAAACTTTCCAGCTCCTTCTAGCCTACAAGTTTCCACAGGGTGTAACTCTACTATCTCTCAGAAACAGTGCCTCCTCTCCACCCCTTACCACTTTGCCAAGCTCTTTCCCACTAAAGAACCTTTTTCCTTGCTGTTCCTTCTGCCGGAAAGCCCTTCTCTTGCTACTTGTCTGGCTGCTTTTATCTTGTCACTCAAGTCTAATCTCAAATACTAGTTTTTCTGCAGACTTTTTTTAAGGTAAGCCCACTGTCCTTACCCAACACTATCCCATTACTAGTGTTATTCTCTTTTTGTTTTGTCACTACCTAAAATAATCTTGCTTGCTTTACATTTGAGTAATCAAATTACCCTTCCAGAAAGGCCCACAAGGTCTGGGGTCTCCTTTGACCACGTCACCTTTGGAATCTTTGAAGATTTTCTCAAAAATTATTTGTTGAGTGCATGAGGGATTCTCTGATCTCATCTTCCTGATTTTCCTGGGAATTCCTCTCACTAAGGGTGGGATTTGGGGAGCCTATTATTGCCCTAAACAGGCCATCTTCATCCTAGGGAAAGACTGATTGTTCCTTGGGCTAGGATACTGAACCCAACTCTCTCTCTCTCTCTCTCTCTCTCTCTCACTCTCTTGCTCGCTTGTTCTCTCGCTCTCTCTCCCTCTCTCTCTCTCTTTCTCTCTCTCTCTCTCTGAATGTTTTGTGTCTTCTCCTTTTCATTCTCCTTCAAGTACTTCCAAAGCCATGCTGGTTTTTATGCTTTTTCTCATTTCAACTAGCCTGCTTTCTAAGACTGGAGAGGTTTCCAAGATCACTATACTCTGAGACTTGATAAGACCACTAAGATCATCTAGTGAAAGAAGTCTAAAGAATTCATGTAACAGGGGAATGTGAGACCTAAAGTAGAGGGAAGAATGTGGTGGAAAGTCCCAGGCAGGAGTCATTAGAGTGGATGATTTATCTCTGGAGATTTCTTAAAACTCTTAAAATTATCTGAATCACTTTATGGTTATAATCTTCCAGTCAGTGTCTTACAGGGGGTTCCGTAATAGTCTTTGAAATCAAACAGACTTGTAGGGGCATGGACTTGTTTGGAAAAATTATAACCAAAATTGGGATGTGGTGTTACCATTCTTCTCCAAGCCCATTACTGCAGATACCCTGCTTTGTTTCTGGATCGGGGAGCTGTTTTCCTCTTGTCTAATTAACGTTAGTCTCTGGCCATGCGCTCTGCTGTGAGACGTGTTACCTGAAAGAACCTTTCTTCCTTCTCCTGCCTCATTTTCTTTCTCTCATTCCCACTTGTCCTTTACTTTTTTTTGAGACTGGGTCTTGCTATTTTTGCCCGTGGTAACACAGACTCAAGCAACCCCCAGCCTCAGCTTCCCAGGTAGCTAGGATTACAGGCATGCACCACCATACCCAGCTATTTTTTTGGGACAAGGTCTCTCTGGGTCTCTTGAGTCCCGAGTGGGACTCAAACCGTGATCCCTAGCCCCAGCCGTGTCATAGGCTGAAACAGGCATGCACTACCGTGCCCGGCTTGTCCTTTACTTTTGAGGACACTATTTACTGAGTCTTTTTACAAAAGGAAGTTGAGAAGGAGTTCTCTGTCAGTCACTCCTTTTAATGACTTGTTTGGGTTCCTTCATGGCCCTACAGAACCATGGCACAGATCACAGGGCAAGCTGATGGCAAGGCAAAAAGTTAGCTCTACTTTTCACTTCTGGATTCCACAAGTGCCACTGGTACTAATGTGGACTGAGCAAAATTAGCCGTTATCAGTCAGCCACAGCCCTCCCATCTCACTTGGCCATCAATGGTCGTGTGTGAGTCTGGGGGTAGAGGACACAGATTACAGTAGAACTGAAGTAACACCAGAGGATGTTTCTTCTACCCATTTATTTCAGAGAAAGCTTTCTGGATCTTTTAAAGCTCCCAGGTGATTCCAATATGCAACCAACTTTGAGAACTGAGTCTAGGGCAAAGGGGCCCCTAAACCTGGGTTCCAGACCAACGTGAATCATAGGAAATACAGTGGAGAGAGCAAGTGAGGAGGAGCAAGTGGAGCCAGGCACCAACAGAGCTGCCCTTATTCTGGCTCCTCCATGGAGAGGCTGGAAGGCCTTAATCAGGGCCCAGTCTTCCAAGGCTCAGCTCATGATTGACACATGGAGGGACTTGGGTTCAAAAATTGATTAATTTCAGAATCACAAGGGAGCTTATAAAAAAAGCATAAAGCCTCCAAAAACCTTATATTGGAGGGTTAAGGGTGGACCTGGAGTTGTATTCATTTATTCTCTCCCAATTTCTCAGATGGTTCCAAAGTACAGACACATTTGGGGACCACTAACTGTGACTAGCATGCACTGGAATTACTGGACAGTAAAATACCAATTGTTGGATTCACACCCAGAGTTTCTGATTCTTTAGATCTGGATGAGGGCCCCAGAATTTGCATTTCTAGCAAGTTGCCAGATGATGATGATTATTCTCATCTGGAGCATACACAGTCTTTGCCAGAGCAAAGAGAGGTGAGGGAGCAGAGTCATGTTGTAACTCTGGAGACTCTTAATACACAACTGCACAGTTACTCTACCTCTGTGCAGCCAGGTGCAGTGGCATGCATCTGTAATCCCGCTACTTGGGAGGCAGAGGGCTAGGAATCACTTGAGTCCATGGGTTTGAGACTACCCCGGGCAACAGAGTGAGACCTAGTCTCTAAAAAAAATAATAAAATAAAATCTACCTCTGTGGTGGAATCAGGCACCAGGATTTTCTTTCTAGCACTGCATTATGAAAATGTTCAGATATGTACCAAAATCCAAATAATTCAATAGTGAACAGCCATATACTCACCACCTCTATTCTGCCCTGGCCATTTGACTATTGCTTTCTTTATCACACATCTATCTATCCATCCATTTCCTCAAATGGAAGGGGTTTTTTGTTTTTTTTTTTTTGTTTTTTTTGAGACTAGGTCTCGCTATTTTTGCCTGTGGAACTCCAGGCTCCCATTGCCCGTGGTACCACAGACTCAAGCAATCCCCAGCCTCAGCTTCCCAGGTAGCTGGGATTACAGGCACGCACCACCATGCCCAGCTATTTTTTGGGACTAGGTCTCACTGTGTTGCCCCAAGCAGGACTCAAACAGCGATCCCTAGCCCCAGCCACTTCATAGGCTGGAGCTTACAGGCACGATCCACCATGCCCGGCTTGACCCTGTATATACTAAGGGTGGGGAGGACTCCACTGTCTTCTCATCATCAGGGCCTGACCGGACATAGGTGTGACTTATCCAGAGTCTCTTCTGTCTAATAAAGACCAGGAAGACATACAGCTTCCAGAAAGGGCTTTTACTCACTGATTCCAGGGTACTGAACAAGCCATTCTTGTGAGATATGTGCCTGCTCTCAGAGCTCAAGGTTTTGGAGGGGAGAGTAAACTGTCCTTTTGCAAAACGAATAGGTCCTATGTGACTGGTCCTCTGTGAACACCCCTACCCTCAAGATTTAAGAAGTACCAGGTCTTTGGAGCCATGCCTGGAGGTGAAAACCATAAAGAGTTCTGACCAATAACTGCCTCCCTCTCCCTACACTAACACCTACATTCCCCACACTCCAGAGTCTAGAGACACACAGACTTGTTCTAGGTTGCCTGAGGCCTGGAGAGTCCAGTTGGGCTGTGTGCCTATGGTTTTTCCTTCACATCAGTGCTTTTTATTTGTTTACAATAGTTTTTTGTTTATTTTATTTTATTTTTTTGTTTGTTTTTTTCATTAGTTTCGATATCTGGGATTGGTTGGGGGCTGGAGAGGCATTTTCAGGTAGAGTAAGTGAATATGTGTGTGTGATTTTCCTAAGGAAGCAGTAAAAAAGTAGTTAACAAGGAAATCTAAACATGATTTTCCTTCTGGGGATCCTCTCCCACCTTCTGTTTGGAGTAAAACATGGAAGAGAGAGAGGATAGAGAGGCAACCCTATGTGAGACTGGACACAGACCTGAGCTCACTCTCTAGTGGGTGGAGGAGGAGTCTGGGATTTCCTGGTTGGTCAGTATGCAAGGAAGTTCACTGTGAGCTAAAGGCGAGTTTTCCCTCAGCCATCAATGAATTCAGACGAGTTGCATTTTAGAAGTACAACTCAGTGCGAGGGTAGTTTCAACTCAGCTGGTGACTGAAATTTGAGCCCTGGGACTTTCTCAAGTACTTTACTTGAGTCATTTTGAAAAAGCATGATTTGTTTGGGCCCTGTAACCTTAAGTCCCCTTTGCTGGGGCTTTTTAGGATTTTTCACTTTGTGTATCTTTCAAGGTATCTTTACATGTCACTGAAAAGATTTGTGACTCAAAGTCCAATGGGAATTTGAGTTCTGTGAGAAATGTGGCTGGTGGCTCTCTGGGCCCTGATGTTCTCAGTGTAGGATGCTACCAGAGTAGGAACCATTCACGCATTACTGAGGTCCAATGATATAAGAATTGTTTCATAATTCCAGCACAGAAACTAGGATAGTATAGCAAGTAGATTTTTGAAAAAGCTCATTATGAGGACCAGGTAGGAATCCATAAAAATATAAATAATGGGAAAATGTTTGGTAAGTATGTGGTGATAGCTCTTTGCTGCTGCTAAAAAAGCATAAGTGTGTGCTGTAGTTAGGAAATGGGAGATAAGACAAATGGAGATAGTTCTGCGAAGGCAGTGACTGAGATTTTCCTTAAATTTTAACTTTTACACTATCATCATAACATAAAAACCAAACCTCATTCCTGGAGAGACACAACCAGGAATTGGGTAGCAAAGTCCTTTCCTTGTCCTGGTTTCACAGAGCTCCTAGAAGCAGGTTCATTTTGTTCGGTTAGATCTCCCTCTCCTGCCTCCCACAACCACTGCACTGGTGGTACAGTGGCAGTTTATGCCAAAGGTTTAGGCCTTTTTAAATGTACCTAGAAATAGGGCTGGGCACGGTGGCTCGTGCCTGTAAGCTTCAGCCTATGAAGCAGCAGGGGCTAGGGGTCGCGGTTCAAATCCCGCCTGGGACCTGTAGCGAGACCTAGTTCCAAAAAAATGGCTGGGCGTGGTGGCACGTGCCTGTCATCCCAGCTACCTGGGAAGCTGAGACTGGGGATTGCTTGAGTCTGTGGTACCCGGGGTAACGAGAGCCTGGGGTTCCACAGGCAAAAGTAGCGAGACCTAGTCTCAAAAACAAACAAACAAACAAACAAACAAATAAATGTACCTAGAAATATTTTAGTTGGAGGAGAAAAACACTTGGGAAATCTCACCTGAAAATCACCCATTAAGATTAAGTGCTGTGACTGACTATGAGTCTTGATTACATATATGTTGATTCCTTTCCAATTAAAGTGGTTAAGTGAAGGTATAACCAATTTTTTAAAAAAAATCAGTTTTAAAAATCTGAACATTTTTGCGTCTGATTAAAAGCACAGAAGAGGAGGGGGAAATCCTTTGTATGAGCTCCTATTCTGGGCTCAGGGACCAGGGAGAGAGAAAGCACCTGCCCTCAGGAAGGAGTAGCTACCTAACCTGCTTATACTTTGGCCCAGAACCCGGAATTGATTACCACAGGTTGACCTCCCTCTTGCTCCAAGCATGGGCATCTGTGGAACTGAGGCTATTTTTTCCTTTTGGAGGTCCTGGCGTATAGGCCCATCGCTCTGCCATCCTGTATGGGCTGTTATATCAGCACATGGGAGGATCAGCTTGTGGGAGAGAAGCAATGGGGTGTTTTGAATTTGGCTTGGTATTTGCTAAGCGGTAAATATTCCCTCACTAGTCACCCTGTATCTGAAACACCACCCTTAGTTCCTCCTTGAGGGTAGGGTTCTTGCTCAGACATCGATCTTGAAAGGGAATCTCCCTGAGCTATTCCTTCTGTGGAAAAAGAACCATGAGGTGACTCAACTCTGGGGGAAAGTAGCCACTAAGTCATAGTGGGGAATATATTGTATCTGGCACTTATTCATTATGTGACCCTGCTGAGGCAGGACCAGACAGACCACTTCTGCCTTTTCTAGAAAGTCTGCTTCAGTTACTAATCTTAATTAATATATCCAGCCAATTGATTCCTCAACTACCATGGCCTTTAAAGACTAGAACACACCACAGTGAGTGGCTGACTTCTTATCCAGTGTCTTCCGGGCAGTACACCAAACCCTCGTTCAATCTTCTCAGCCATCTTCTAAATAGATAAAATCCTTACTTTACAGGAATAAAAACCAAGACTCAAAGATGTGATTTGCCCAGCATCATGCAGCTAAATACAGAAATGGTAAGTAACAGCCAACCATCATGGAGCGCTCATTAGAGATGGCTCCCTGTTTCAACTCACTAATTCCTCAAAACCTCCTTTAGCCATTGCAGAAACCAAAGCCCAGAAAGGCTAAAGGTTCCTCAAGACACTCAGCTAGCAGATGTCAGAGTCTGGGGGTAACACAGGAAGTTTGGTTTAGCCCTGCTCTTCACCCCCATCCTGTATGGTGCTGGACCAGCTATATCTGGTCCAAAAATGTGCTGAGAGCCCGCTGTGCGCCTGGCACATATGACTACCCTGGTGATTAGACCCAGTCCCTGCACTCACGGAGCTTCCTGACTGGTGCCATTGTGCCAGGATGCAGAGGAGATGGATCAAAGTAGAGAAAAGACTGGTATTGCCAGAAGTAGGATTTTCAGAAGACATTGGGCTCAGATAGGTGTGCCTCTGTCTCCTATCCCCTCCTGCTGGGGGACAACACGTGGGGGTGGACTTTACCTCATCCTTTGTGGCTACCTTGAAGTAATGATTATCCTCTTTCGGCAACGGAAGCAAGAAGTTGAGTATCTCTAGGACGTGCTTATCTCCAGGAGTTGGGCCTCTGTGGGGTCCTGCCTCACATGCTCATCGTGGGATTCTTTCTATCTCTGCTTCACATACACACCGCTGAATGGGAGATGCTGCTGATGGATCCTATCAGCTGACTGTCGGCTGTTGCTACAAAAAGATTTTGAAGTCAGCATGAAGAGGCCATATTGACTGGGTAGAAATTGTGCTCCACTAGTTGATTCTGCCTTTGGAGGGGTGTGATCTGCTTTGTTTGATAACAAACTGATTTAGGCCTTCAGTGGGGACAGGGGGCAACAGGATTGGCAAAACCTAAGTCCACATTCTCTCCTGCATTGAGTTAGCCCCATAAGAACCCACCTCAGCTAGAGGTCTGGAAGCCTGTCCTGGGTAGAAGAGGGTCCCTCTGTTCTGCACCTTTGGAACTAAGCCTCAGCTGTTCAGATTCTGTCCTCAGTTTCCTCACTAGTACCAACCTCCATGGAGAGGATGAAATGTGTCAAGAGGAGTTTAGCGTGGCACCTGCTCACGTCTTCCATCTGAGTGTAACAATTACATCTGATGTTGTCAACGGAGATGGGCAGAAACTTCTCCTCCTGCCTCCCCCTCCCCTTTCCATCAATCTTGAGTATGGATTCGTGACAGTGGGCTGAGAGGTCTCATGTGAGGTCTCACAGAACTCACAGTGATAGCCTATTTGGCACTTAGTAGGCCCCTTCTCATCTTCTGAAAGATCAAAGCAACTGGGTTTAAGATTTCTCAGGAAGGTTTTGTTCCTGCTGTTTTTCTCCCCTCATCTCCCAATTGTCTACCCACTCACCTCCCCCTACCCCTAAGCTCCCCACTCTCAATTCCCAGATTTAGTGTCTCTCCTTAGAGCTTCTGTCTCAACCTCTTCTGTGCTTCTGGGACTTAGTTAGAAGTCCCTACAATACTGTCCTTGAACGCAATGCCTACCTTTTTGTTTTTTCTCACCATGTGCCAGGACTCACACAAAAATGCTTGCCTGATGCTTGCAGTGCTCTGCAGAGGGTGGTGTGATAATCAGTGTCATTTAAAAGATTGAAAAATTACCCTCCACATGAGTGATAAGGGTTTAATAACGAAGATCCACAAGGAACTCACACAACTAAACAAAAGCAAAACAAAAAGCCCAATCAAAAAATGGGGAGAAGAACTAAAAAGACACTTCTCCAAAGAGGAAATACAAATGGCCAACAGGCACATGAATTGCTCAACATCGCTAGCAATCAGGGAAATGCAAATAAAACCACAATGAGATACCACCTTACACCAGTAAGAATGGCCCACATCCAAAGAACAGGCAACAACAGGTGCTGGCGAGGATGTGGAAAGAAAGGAACACTACTACACTGCTGGTAGGAATGTAAACTGGTTCAGCCTCCATGGAAAGCAGTATGGAGGGCCCTCAAATTAATGAAAATGGAACTACCATTTGACCCAGCAATTGCTCTCTTGGGAATCTACCCAAAAGAGACCTCATTGTGGGTACAAAAGGACACCTGTGCCCGGATGTTTACTGCAGCACAATTTATAATCGCAAGGTCATGGAAACAACCTAAATGCCCCAAAACGGATGACTGGATGAAAAAAATGTGATATATATACATGATGGAATATTACTCATCAATTAAAAATGACAATTCGATGATTTCATAACAACATGGATGTATTTAGAAGAAATCATATTAGCAGAAACAAGCCATAAAGAAAAAAGGCAGAAACCAAATGGTTTCACTAATATATGGGATATAGTGAAAAAAGTAAACAAAAGCCTTGAGGAAAGTCAAAACAAGCTAAGCACCAAAATAAAACACACAACTATGAGCAGGAGGGAAAGGGGGGGAAAGGAGGAAATGGGGGGGGCAAATCCTTGAGATTACAATGTTGTGAAATTTATATATAAATAAATTTAAAAAAAATAAAAGATTGAAAAATTAAGGCACAATCTGGTTCAACAACACGCCTGAGACCACAGCTAGGAAGAGGCAGCTTTGTTTTTGTTTTTGGTTTTTTCCAATTTTATTTTTGGATTTTGTACAATACATGATTGTATAATTGCTGATCCCCATGGGAATACCCCACCACACCACATCTCCCCTGTTCACTTTGCCTCCTTTCTTTCTGTTGTTTGTCCATGTTTAGCCCTTTAGTCTTTTTTTTTTCTTTTCTGGATCCATTTCCTCATCCTAGGTGAGGGTGCGATTTCCCGGGACTTGGTAAAGCTGCTGTTTATCTTTTCTGTACTGCTTTTGCCTTCATAGGCCGATTGGAGCACCTTTGACTTGTATGATTGTCTTTTGTTTCTTGGTGGGTCTCATCTCCTTTGTTTTCTGCAACCTTTTGTTGCTCCTTCAGTCATGCTTCGGGTCTTTGGCTTTGGGGGCATGACTCCCAGCTGTATGTTTTGGAAGAGCAGATCCTCAAAGGGGAAGCCATCAGCTGATGGTAGGTCTCCTCCATTGGGGCTTTGCTGTGGGACCACTGCCATTCGGCAAGCCTCTTTCTTTTTCTTTGAGACTAGGTCTTGCTATTTTTGCCTGTGGAACCGCAGGCGGCCAGTGGTATCACAGACTCAAGCAATCCCCAGCCTCAGCTTCCCAGGTAGCTGGGATTACAGGTGCGCGCCACCACGCCCAGCTGTTTTTTGGGACTAGGTCTCACTGTGTTGCCCCGAGCAGGACTCAAACCACGATCAAACAGCCCCAGCCACTTCATAGTCTGAAGCTTACAGGCACGAGCCACTGGCCTGGCTCTGGGCAGGCCGGAAGAAGCAGCTTTGATCCCAAGCAGTTTGAGTCCTGGCACCAAGCACTCTGCTTACCACTAGACTCTAAGTTTAGAATCCATGGAAATCGGGAAAAAGAACATGGTCATTTTCTATGAGTGTCATAGTTTTGTTTGTTTTTAATCAAAAGATATTTCACTCCAGCTGAGTGTTGTGGCGCACGCTTTAATCCCAGCCTTGGGAGTCTGAGGCTAGGAATCACTTGAGTCCACGGGTTTGAGACTACCCCAGGCAACATAGCGAAACCTAGTCTCAAAAAACAGTGGAGCAAGGTGGCACAAGCCTGTAATCCCAGCCTTGGGAGGTTGAGACTAGGGATCACTTGAGTTCCCAGATTCAGGACTACTCCGGGCAACGTAGTGTGACCTAGTCTCTAAAAAAAAAAGAAAGAAAGAAAAAAGAAAAAAATATATATTTTACTCCAAAATAGGCAGTTTCAATTTCCCCTGGTTATATTCCACTGATATCTCATCTTCTTCTGAAGAAGATATTCTTTCTAAATCTCACTGAACTCACTTCCACTCAGAAGCAAACATATTTTCTCTTGCTCTGTCACCTGTAGAGAAAACTGCTAGTCAGCATGTTTTTTCACAAACTTAAAGAGATCAATTCTCAATCTCACGGAGCCTTTCTTCTCTGAAACAAGACTGGCCTCTTTCCATTAGGCCAGCTTCCTGTTTCAGGCCCTGAAAGAAGAGCTCAGCATTTTCTAGGCCCTCTGCTTCCACCAGTTATGCCCTGAGCAGTAAGGATGCACCTGGGGTGGGTTTGGGACCCAAAGCAAGCCACACAGGGGTCCTGCTTGGATGTATTGTGCCTTATTATTTTCATGTTCCAGAACATTTGGAAATGAAATCAAACTATTCCTCTCCCCCTTCAGTTGTATGTAGGTGAGAGTGTATTGTGAGTTGGTCTTATCAAAGTGATGGGTACTGTGAGACCCTGGCAGGTACACTAGTTTTGCCTTATAGTCTGAGTCACAGAGTCTCAAGAATTTCCATTTCAATCAGTAATATACACATGTGGAGATTCTCCCTGTATTTATTGTGCATCTTTTCTTGAGGGAGAATTGGGTGTAGACAGGAGGCGCAGAGGTGAAAGAATTCACCAGAGATAAGGTGGAGAACAGAAGAGGCATATTTATTGAAATACACAGCTAAGGAAATAGTGAGCAAAACAGGAGAGATCTGCTGCAAAGAAAGGGTCCTGAGGTTCTATTTATACTCCAATGGATGGGTCAGGTGACCAGTCTTGGATGGGTCCTGACCTGAAGATCTGAATTTGCATATAGGATCATCAACTAAAAGATCATAAGCTTATGGCCCTTCCCCATGGCCATCCCATTGCTCTCTTTATCCATTTAAACCTCCCAATCTTGCCTGTGGGCAAGGAATGGGGGCCTGGTTTAAGTTTAGTGATACTAGGAAACATCTGCTGTGACCAGGAATTCTTCATGGAGCTTTCATTCTAGGGGGAAGACTGTGTGTTGCTGATGTATATGATGGATAAAAGCAAAGGAAAAGGGTGGGAGAGAGAGGGTAAGGTCTTAAGGTCCGTCTCCCTAAGTAGGCCAGACTTGAATCAAGAGTAATGATAGAAAAAAGTGAGGGATTTAACATGGGTCTCTAGAAGCATTTCAGGAAGCACAAATAACTGAAGGCACAAAAGAACAAAATCCAACACAAACATCAGGAAGTGCCTCCAAAGCTAAGAAGTCTGTCTGAAAAAGGGCAAGTTAGAAGGGAGGAGGACTTGCATGCCTGTGCTAATTGAATTATGGCTGTCTGTTGGGTGGTGTGATTAACCAGACCCTGGAGACTTGGCTCTGACCAAATCTCTGGGCCAACGGATATCAGCTGTGATCTAGTCCTTTCACAGAGGAAGTTGGCCTGAGTAAGCTATATGCTTTCTGTGTCTCAGGGACCAAAGACAGCCACCATCTGACTGTGCTGTGGTCTTCTGCTCACCAGAACCCTCAAAATATGCTTAGTAATAAAGGTAGTAGCAGCAGCAATAATATTAATAATACTACAAATAAGATGGCCCATTGCAGTATCTTTTCAGAGTAAATTCATTACTCTTATCATTGAGACTCTTCAAAGCAAAAGCAAAACCTGCAAACTTCTGTGGTTTCTGAGGAAAATAAAGGTATGAGCTTGGCCTTTGGTTAGGGAGAAAAATGAGGTGAGAGAGGCAAAAGACTCCCTTCTGCTGCATTTAACCGTTCATTTTGTGGGAACCACACTCAAAGGACCCTTCCGTAACTCCCTAAGAGTATTTCCTTAGCTGAGCTTCAACACATCCGCATGTAGCCAACTGTCAGCTTGGAAAGGTTTGGGAAGTATTATGCAAAAGGTCAAAAACGGTTTTTGAGAAATTGAAAGAAAAAAAAAAAAGAAAGCTGGCAAAGTCTCCTAGCCTTTAAACTGCAGTGGTCAGGAATGCAGCTATGCAGCTCTCACAATCCACACAGTTGCTAGAAGCAGGAATTCAACACCTTTTTATTATTAAATCCTTGATTTTTCCCAAGTTCCAGGATTTAGGGCCCCATGATTCTAGAGGGTTTTCTTTTCCCAGGACAGACAGGAGAGTTTGATTTTTGAATGCAGGGGAAGAATTGGGTATATTTGTTGGGGATATAGGACTAACAACAACAAATGACTCCCTGAAAATTCATGTAAGGAGAATTCACGTGAGGGGGTTCCAGAACAGGGAAGAGGCAGGGACTGAAATCAACTTGCCAAGTCATATCCCATTTAAAGCTCTCTGTGCTTCAGTTCCCTCATTTGTTTAATAGGTATAAAATTGATGCCTATTTCATAGAGCACTTACCATGGTCCAGTGAATTCATACATGTGACATCCCTAGAATACTGCCATGTGCTAGTGAAATAACCAACCTAAGTGTTTTTGTCTTTGGGTTATATGGTATCTTTATAACCAATGTCTGGGGTTTTTTGTTTTGGTTTGTTTTGTTTTCCCACATACTTCCAGGTCATACATTTCTCTTCCTTCTAACCAAGATTTCCCTTAGTTTTACAAAAGTCCTTGTTTTTGAAACTAACACTGTCCAGTAGGAATAGAATGCAGTTTGGTCTTTAAAGTAAGGTAGACCTTGGGGAAGGCTGGCTTGATTTTGGTAATAAGATCTTTCCCCATCTCTCCTTCTTCCCATTCTAGAATGAATTTGCACATCCTTCCTCCAATTTGTTATTACAAGTTTGTTTGAAGGGGCCTTACTTCCCCATTTCCAGGTTCCTAAGAAATATTTTCCAGGCTCTCGTATCCATGAGCTAGTAGGATCATTTTACCTCTGTGGATGCTCTAAAATAGGAAAAGAAACTTCATTCTCTTTTTAATAGTAATGAGACTGAGACTGGACTATCTACTTAATCCACAAATGTTCTTTCCTCTCATCTTTCTTGACCACTACTTTTTTTTCAGTCTATGGTATTTCTTTTCTTTTTTTTTTTTTTTGAGACTAGGTCTTGCTATTTTTGCCCGTGGAACTGCAGGCTACCATTGCCCATGATACCACAGACTCAAGCAATCCCCTGCCTCAGCTTCCCAGGTAGCTGGGATTACAGGTGCGCGCCACCACACCCAGCTATTTTTTGGGACTAGGCCTCGCTGTGTTGCCCCAGCAGGACTCAAACTACGATCCCTAGCTCCAGCCGCTTCATAGGCTTATT
>PVHY01017922.1:0-30301 GCA_004024945.1 Uropsilus gracilis
CAAAAAAAAAATTAAATAAATAAATAAATAATGCATGTTAAAGTATTGCATTGCTATTACTGTTTCAACAAATTATTGTACAAATTTATGTTCAGTTTAGGAGGTTAGAACTTTGAGACAAATCCCCTTAGGATCAACACAATATGTATAAAGGCCACATCCTTTCTATATGAGCTCCAGAACAGACTAATTTCACTGTCTATTACAATTTCTGGGACCACAATTTTTCCTTGACTCACTCTCCTTCCTCCATCTTCAAAGCCAGCAATAATATCATCAACTCTTCTTTTGACTCCAGATTTTATGACTTCCTCTTCCACATTCAGAGGTCCATGGTGAGTATGTTACCCACCTGCATAATCATTACATTTAATCTTATCTTTATCTTTTATATTTCCCCCAAATTAATTTTTAATTTTTTCATTATTTATTTATTTTTACATTGTTGTCTACTGGGAGGTTTTCCTACCATCTTGTCAACATGAACCATTTATGCCTTTCCTTCTACCAATTTTACCATCCTCCCCCTCTCTTGCTCTATGCTTCAGTTCTGCTGACAGTTTTTGTCTTGTCTGTTTGTTTGCTTTTCCTATATCCCACATATAAATGAAACCATAAAGTATTTCTCTTTTTCTTTCTGGCTTATTTCTGCTAGCATGATTTCTTCTAGCTCCATCCATGTTGTCATGAATGAATGACATGTTTGTATTTTTTATTGCTGAGTAATATTCCATTATGTACATATACCACAACTTTCTGACCCATTCTTCTATTTTTGAACATTTGGGTTGTTTTCATATCTTGGCTATTTAAAATAGTGCTACAATAATCATCCAAGTACAGTTGTCCTTTTGAATTAGTGTTTTTGTATCTTTTGAGTAAATTCCCAGAAGTAGGGTTGCTGGATCAAATTTTCATTAGTCTAAGGGTCCTCCAGACCCTCAAACAAACAGTTGAAAGTGGACTTACCATTTCACCCAGCAATCCCACTACTGCAAATCTACCCAGAGGACATGAAAACACTAATTCAAAAGGACACCTGTACGTGCATGTTTATTGCAGCTCTGTTTACAATTGCCAAGATTTGGAAACAAACCAAATGCCCCAAAATAAACAATTGGCTAAAAAAATGTGGAACATGTACACAATGGAATACTGCACATCAATCAAGGAGGACAAACACGTGCCATTTGCAGCAACATGCATGGAACTAGGAAGACTCATATTAGCAGAAATAATCCAAAAAAAAAGAGAAATACAGGATGGTCTCACTTATATGAAGGATATAGGGAAAAACAAACAAACGAGTAAGAAAAAATAAAAACAACCAATAGGACTGAACAATGGAGCGAGAGAGGAGGAGGGAGAAGAAGGCAAGGGAGGCAAAGAGCACAAAAGATCAGGATAGTTAAAAGGTGTTAGCAAAGTGGGAAAGCCCTGGGGTACACAAGAATGCAATAATGTAATATAAATATAAATACACATATATATGCAGATTTTTTTAAATTAAATTAAATTTAAAAAAAATAAAAGAACAAAAAAAGTGGGTCCTCCACACACTTTTCCATAGTGGCTGGACCAGTTTGCATTCCCACCAGCAGTGCAATAGTCTTCCTTTCTCTACACATCCATCAATTGCCTGTATTTTTTAATATGGGCCGTTCTTACTAGTGTAAGATGGTATCTCATTGTGGTTTTGATTTGCATTTCCCTGATCCTCTTTAGAGAAGTATCTTTTTAGTTCTACTCCCATTTTTTGGCTGAATTTCTTGTCTTGTTTTTGTTAGGTTATGTGTGTTCTTTGTGGATCTTTGTTATCAGACCCTTTTCACTTATGTGTAGGGCAAAGATTTTTTTCCCATTTGGTTGGGTTTCTTTTGTTTTGATCACTGTCTCTTTTGCTTTACTGAGGATTTTTAATTTGATGTATTCCCAGCTGTTTATGTTTTCCTTCATTTTTAGCACCTGTAGATATACTCTCAAAGAAGTTTCTGAAGTATAAGCCTTAAAGTGTTTTTCCCATATTTCCCTCTATGTAGTATATGGATTCAGGTCTTACATCCAAGTCTTTTATCCATTTTGATTTGATTTTGTATGTGGTGTGAGGGAGTGGTCTAGATTCATTTTTTTGCATGTAGAGGTTCAGCTTTCTCAGTACCAGTTATTGAAGAGACTATCCTTATTCCAATGTATTTTTTGACCCTTTGTCAAAAATCAGTTGACCATACATATGTGACTTTATTTCTGGGCATTCAATTATGTTTCATTGTTCTGTGTGTCTGTTTTTATTCCACTACCATGCTGTTTTAATTTTCATGGTTTTTAATATAATTTGATATTTGGGTGTGAAATACCTCTGTTCCCTTTTTTTGGCCATGAGTGCTTTGGCTATTTAAGGTCTTTAGTTGTTCCATAATTATTTCAGTAAGTTTTGTTCTACCTCTTTAAAACACGTCACTGTGATAGGGTATGCAACCCCTCCCCCCCATTGTCTCCTGTTTAAGATTATAGATTTCAAGGACAGATGCTAAAATGTGAGAATGACCTTGGTTGGAATTTCCCTTCAGGGAGATGCAGGGGAGAAAGAAGTGAAATGGTCAAGGTGAAACAGGTTTCCTGGAAGGTGGGAAATCAGGGTATATAAAGGGTGTGCAAACAAAGAGAAGGATTTGGATTCTGATTCAGAGGCAATATGGAGATTGGATATAGAGAGAGGTTCAATGGAGGAGAGATGGGAATCGGCCATCTTGTAAAGATGTGAACCATGTAGACATGGCCAGGCCTGGGGGCCTGTAGCCTTTGGCTGGCCCAGACTGGCAGCATGTGTGCTAAATGCAGTTAAGGAGTTTGCAGATTTGAACTCCGTGTTGGAGTTTGTTTTGCTGAGTACCACTGGTGTCTGAAGTGGCCGTGCAAAAGTTAGGCCTGAAAAGAAAGTGAACTTGGCTGGGTCCGGTACCATGAGGTTCCTGCTACCTGAAGACATGAGAAGGCAGCATGGAAGACAAGGAGGAGCATGCCAAAGGAGAGCCCCAAAGAAAGATGTCTTCGAACATGTGGAGAGGAACTCTGACTGGCTCATTTTGGTGAGATGATCAGGACTGAGAGGCTGAGGATTTCTGGGCAATCTGGGAAAGGACTTTGAACAATGCTGAGAAAGGTTTTGGACAATGTTAACGTAATTGGAGTTTTCCTTACATGTTTCTTGTGTAGTTATTGGGATAATTAGAAAATCACTTTGTTAGAAATAAATTAATCTGCACTGATAGTCTTGCATTGGTTTGATATTTTGGTGAAGAAGGCTGGGGATGGTGGAAAGAACCCACAAGTGTAGAGTTTAAACTGTTCTTTTTAAGTTTTTTTTTTAGGTCTGAAGGAGGGAAAGAGCAGAGAGAAGCAGACAGATAGGTGTATCCAGTTAAAGTTAAAGGTAATTGCAAAGGACCTGCTAGTAGCCTGCTCCGGAGAGAAAAAGCAGGCCTGTATGTGTTTTACGTTAAGCTAAAAAGTCTTCTTAGGGTCACCCTATTTCAATTGGAATTTTTATTGGCAATGCACTGAATCTGTAGATTGCTTTTGGCAGGATGGTCATTTGATGATGTTAGTTCTTCCAATCCATTTGCAGTGAATATGTCTTTTCATTTCTTTAAGTTTTCTTCTATTTCTTTTAACAATGTTTTATCGTTTTCTTTATATAGGTCTTTCACATGTTTTGTTAGGTTTATTCCCAGGTATTTAATTTTCATTAGTGCAATGGTGAATGGAGCAGTTTTTTTAACTTTTTTTTTGCATAAAGAAGGCTATTGGTTTTCGTGCATTGATTTTATATCCAGCTACCTTACTGAATGGGTATATGTTTCAAGCAGTTTTTCTGTGGGCTTTTTGGGGTTCTTACATAAACGTCATATCATCTCCATAGAATAGTAGCTTCACTTCTTCCCTTTTGTATTCCTTTTATGTCTTTCTCTTATCTTATTGCTCTAGCTTGAACCTCCAGCACTATGCTGAAAAGTATTTGTGAGAGCAGCATCCTTTTGCCTGGTTCTAGATCTTAATTGAAATTATTTTAGTTTTTCCCCATTAAGAATGATGCTTGTTGTGGGTTTGATGTAAATGGATTTTATTATTTTGAGATATGTCCCTTTTATTCCAATTTTTTCTTTCAAGAGCATCATGAATGGATGCTGAGCTTTATCAAATGCTTTTTCTGCAACTATTGACATGATCATATGGGTTTTGGTTTTCTGCTTGTTGATGTGATGGATTATGTTGATTAATTTCCAAATGTTGAACCATCGCTGTGCCCCTAAGATTAATCCCACTGAAATAGGGTGACAAAAAATACTTTTTGCCTTTAACTTTAGCACATACAGGCCTGCTTCACTCTACAAAGCAGGCTACTAGCATTTATATTAGCAATCGCCTTTACCTTGAACTAGACACACCTATGCCTGCTTCTCTCTACAAAGCAGGCTACAAACAGTTTACATTAGCATTTTCACTGATCACCTTTACCATTGACATGCAAAAGCCAGCCAGCTGCTTCTCAGCTCCCAGCTCCAAAAACTGCAGAAAAGAAAAACTTAGAAACACAGTTTAAACTTTAGACTAGTTTGCCTCAATTTACCGTTTTAAACTATGGGTTCTTTCCACCATCCCCCACCTTCTCACCAAATCCCAAGCCAAAGCTAGACTCTCAGAGTGCAGACTAATTTATTTCTAACAAAGTGATTTCCTAATTACTGCAAAAAGAAATATGTAAAACTCCGATTACTTCAACATTGTCTAAAACCTTTCTCAACATTGTCCAAAGTCCTTTCCCCAGATTGTCTAAAAATTATCAGTTTTTCAGTCTCGATCATCTCACCAACATCAGTCAGATTTCAACATGTGTTCGAAGACATCTTCCTTTGGCATGCTCCAACTCATTCATGCTGTCTTCTCCTTGTCCTCCTCCAGGTAGTAGAAGGATGCTCCATAGTGCATGAACCAGCAAATTTCACTTTCTTCCAAGACCTGGCTATCACATGGCCTCTCCCAGACACAAGTCAAACTCAGCAAAACAAACTCCAACACGGAGTTCCAATCTCCAAACTCCTTAACTTCCTTTAACACACATGCTCCTAGCCTGGGCCAGCCAAAGTTTGCAGGTCCCAGGCCTTGGCCACATGGCCAAGCTCACATGGCTCACATCTTCATCCCACAAAATGGCAGAATCCAAACCTGAATCTGAATCCCTTTCTTTGTTCCAACCCTCTTTATATATCCTTTCTGTTTTCTCACCTTTCAGGAACAGCTCCTGAATTATCACATTACAAAGAAAAAACCTGTTTGACTTCTTCCTCCCCTTTGTATCTTTCTGAAAGGAAATTCTAATCAATGCCATTCTCACATTTTAGCATATCTTCCTTAAAATCTGCAATCTTACACAGGAGACAATGCACCCAGGGGAGTAGGCACCCCTTATCATTATGACCCATCCTTTTCTCCCCTCCCCCCACCACCCTCTGGTGACTCCCACCTCTTTTACCCTACAAGTCACTGGTGTTTGACCCACTTTTTTTTTTTAATTTTTTTTTTTGCTTAGATACCCATGTGTGACTTTATAACAGGCAACTAGTCCAAGCATGTCCTGTTGACCTCTTTTTGTTGGATTTGTGGAGCTGCTGTCCTAGCTCCTTAGTTGTGGCACTTTCTTTGATGGAGGTGACTGTCTCCTTTTCTCCAGACCTTTTCTCATTACAGGGTTTTATGCCTCCTCATTCATGTTGGCTGTCTCCTCCATTTTGATGTTTGTGCCATTTGATGCTTCTAGATCTTACCGTTTTGGTGTCTGGAGTTGGGCTAACAGCTCCCAGTCATTTGTGATATAGAGGTTCCCCTAGTGGGGGCAATCTCTGGTGGGTGGATGGTTTATCTCCTCTCCTTTCCTCTCTCCTGTTTTAAAGTTCTGAGTTGGGCCACAGTCCCATTTCTGCGGCTTTTTTGATCCTTTGTGGTAGGAGGTTGCTTCAGTGATGTTGACACATCACTATCAGGGGTTTGGTTCCATGGTCCACTTAGACATTGTCAGTATAACTCTGTTGTAGGTCATCTCTTTATTTGGATTTATAGTTTTGTCTCTTATGGTTCCAGTTATGCTCCATTTGAATCTCACTTAGGAGACTAATGTGTCCAGGGCCTTTATTCTCCTCTTTTGTGTCTATAGCAAGATTGATTTTCTCCTCATTCCTACGAGAGTTTGTCAGAGGTGGGAGAATACCAGAGGGGGACACCCCCTTGCTTGCTCATGCACCAGCAGCTGTACCACCTCCATCCCTAAACTCCAAAGAAACAGAGAATGGTGCCCCCTGGCCCACCTCCTCTAAGTCCCCAGTCCCTAAGGGTGCAGTGGAGCAAGGCTCCTACCTAGCCTACCAGCATCTGGAGCCAGGGCAAAAGCTGCAACCCCTGGGAGGCCCCAGGGGGGTCTCTGCCAGCCCAGGACTTCCAAAGGGTGGGATTTTCACTGACAACTATACTGCCCTAAGGTTATTCATGGAGAACTGATCAACCTGGGCTGCAGTCCCCCAAGAATGCAAGACTTCACCCAGGAAGGCACTGCTTCAGAAAAGAACACAAAGAGACCAACTGGCCTATCATCAACCAACAACTGACAATGAGAAAAGAACCAGAGTGACCAGAGTGGGGACCAGGGAAAGGGGAGGAGGGAGGAGGGTGGGTGACCATGCCTACAAACATGAGCTATATAAGCAAACAATAAGAAAAATAAAATAAAAAATAAAAAAGAAGAGCTAAATAGGCAATTGTCAAAAAAATAGACATACAGATGGCCAACAAGCACATGAAAAATGCTCATCATCACAACTCCATAAAACTTCATCAAGGAAATGCAAATCAAACCACAATGAGATACCACCTCACAACAGTAATAGTGGCCCATGTTTTAAAAAGACACCAACTGCTGGTGAAGATGAGAAGAAAAATAACTAATACATTGTGGCAGCAACATACATTGTAGAGTATTATGCAACAAAACTGATATCAATATTTTAGTACAACTTTGGCAACCAACTTTTTCTCCAGATGATGCTGATTGCCCCTGAGGCAAAATCATCCCTAACTGAGAGAACCTCTGACCTAAAGCATGAGAACTGAAAACAACTTGATAGTGTTCCATAAAATTTCATCCTTAGTCAATCAAAAATTTCTGCAGTTCACATCACTTTCTGAGCCCTATTCCTGCGATGTACAATTAAACTCATGATATTACAAATGTTAGAGAATATACTTTGTTATAAATTAAATGAGACACTCTCATGGAAAAATCTAAGCTCTATCCATAGTGTGTATAAAAAATACTGTTCCTCTAGAAATTAATTTTTTCATGAACTACTAATGTTTTACATCCTTGTTAACTAACATTTTGAGAGTATAGGATTTCTTCCTACATGTGTAGGACCATTGTTCTCCCACTAATAGGGGATGCTCCCCCCTATCCCCACCCCGTGTCATTGTCTCCTGTTTAAGATTGCGTATTTCAAGGAAGAGACGCTAAAATGTGAGAATGGCCTTAATTAGAATTTCCTTTCAGAAGGATACAGGGAAAGGAAGAAGTAACACAGGTTTTTTTTTTTCTTTGTAATGTAGTAATTGAGGAACTGTTTCTGGAAGGTGGGAAAACAGAAAAGATATATAAAAGGGTTTGAAACAAAGAAAGAGGGATTCGATGGGAATTCAGATTCAGGTTTTGTTTCTGCCATTTTTAGGATGAAAATGTGAACCATGTGAGCTTGGCCATGTGGCCAAGGCCTGAGGCCAGCAGCCTTTGGCTGGCCCAGGCTAGCAGCATGTGTGCTAAAGGCAGTTAAGGAATTTGGAGATTGGAACTCTGTGTTGAAGCTTGTTTTGTTAGACTTGTGTCTGGAAGAGGCAGTGCAAAAGTTAGGCCTGAAAAGAAGTGAATTTTGCTGGGTCCAGTACCATGAAGTTTCTTCTACTACCTGGAGGAGGATGGCAAGAAGACTGCATAGAGGAGATTGGAGCATGCCTAAGGAAAATGTCTTCGAGTATCTGGAGATGAACTCTGACTGACTGTTGGTGAGATGATCAGGACTGAGAGACAGGATTTTAGACAATCTGGGAAAGGACTTTGGACAATGTTGAGAAAGGTTTTGGGCAATGTTAAAGTAATCTGAGTTTTACTTACATGTTTCTTTTGTAGTAATTAGGAAATCACTTTGTTAGAATAAATTCGTCTGCACTCTGAGAGTCTTACTTTGACTTGGGATTTGGTGAGAAGGCTGGGAAAGAACCCACAAGTTGGAAAGAGGGTAAATTGAGGCAAACTAGTTTAAAGTTTAAGCAATGTCTCTAAGTTTTTCTTTTTAGGTCTGAAAGAGGGGAAGAAAGCTGAGAGAAGCTGGTAGCTGAATTTTCGCATACCAATAGTAGGTGGACAGTTAAGAAGAACTGAGAAGCTGGTAGCTGATTTTTGCATACCAATAGTAGGTGAACAGTGAGACTGCTAATGAGGCTTGGAGCCTGCTTCCTAGGGAGAAGCAGGCATAGGTGTGTTTAAGTTAAAGTCAGAAAGTCTTTCTTTTCACCCAATTTCACCACCACCAAAGTACTTATAGTCCTCCACCATGCCCCATTGTGTTCTCCCTTGACTCGAACTTATCATCCCTGCCTTCTCTTTCCTTCTATGCCTCCCTGTCTAGATGCTCATATTAAAAGGAGGGTTAGAAGACACCACATAATATGTGTTTTAAAATGAATTTTTTATTGATATATCAAAAACATTATGCAGCTAAGGTATATAGTAACCTCTGTGTGTTTGTTTGTTTAAGGGGCACACTTCTCTTCCTGGCAAAAGAGAGAAATAATAATTTTCTAGAGAGATCAGCTGCTGTTCCTGACCATAAATCAATAATTTTAGAATCATAAGTCCTAGTTACATAAGCTCATCATCTTACATTTTGAGAAAACATTAGCTCTGGATAATTTGTAAGTGTGGTGAGCTCATAGAGAAAAACACCAAAGAGTGAGTCCCTCAGACCTGAATCTTGTCTCTTGGGAACATAGATTTAACAGGAATAATTTCCTTTGTGTTTATACCAGTGTTCCATAGGGAAATGTAGCTCAGAGGTGGGTAAGAATGGAAATAGAAACTAATGAGCAGATATCGAGAGCTATAAATATCTCCTTGCCAATGCCCCTTGGTGCTTGCAACCTTGAGATGAATAGGGCATTGTTGTTATTTTTGAAATCCTGAGTCTAGCTAAGGGCAAATACTTCACACCATCCTGCTATCCTCCCTGGAAGCAGAGCTTCACTCTCCATTATCAACTCTCCAGAGAGAAATTCAGACATCTACACTAAAACTCTCCTTTTGAGGACACAGGTGAGTGTGAATGCTCAGTAAAACTTGCAGAAAGGGTCAGAGAGAATAGAGATGACACCTCTTACCAAAATCATGTCAGCGCCACCAGAGGACTGAATTGAGAAATTACCATGTGTGTGAGGTAAATGAATTGTAGCTACTGTATTTTATATGCTTTTAAAAAGAGAAATTGTCTTGCAAAGTCTGAAACACGCCATTACCAAAAAAGGATGAGAAAACTGGAGCTGAATAAAGTAAAATGAGACTAAAAAAGAATGGAGACACTTAAAATGGTTCCAGTGAGATTAGAATATATCAGAAGCTTGCAATTAGGAGGAGTAGGAAAGCAAAGTGTTAGTTTTAGAGACCTGTGCAATGAATTTAGGTCTTATTTTCAAATATTAATGATGAACTATATTTGAGCATGTTCTGTGTTTATTAGAAATCCCACCCCAGAATCGTAGGTATTACTTTCCAACAGTAGTTCTTGGGACATACATTACATATCATCTTGCATGTCTGATACATGAAAAACATTACGCTTAAAATACAAAAGAAACATGCTTAAGAGTTTTGCTGTAGAATTATTTCATTACACATGGATGGGAAGCAGTCCCCATCCATATTGAGAGGCAGAGGAAACATCACTGCATCACCAGTGATACCCTTCATATAGAGTAAGCTTTCTACATATATTGACATATATGTTTCTACATATAAATTTCTACATTAATCTGTTGACCACCTAGAGAGTTGGATACCCTATACCACTGTTCCAGTGATGATGTTAGCATTTATATTGATTTGCTTGACTATCTATGAACAAACCCCTAATATATAATAGATATGATATTCAAAATTTGGTTTCCTTCTAGGTTTTTAATCATTACCATTTAGTCTTTCAACATTCATCTTTTTAAATCTCTACTATTGTTTTCTTACATACTTTTGGTTGTAACATTAAGGTTTCTTCCCACACCTCATGGGATACCAATCACAAGGTGTCTTCACATTGTAAGATATCAGCTTTCTTTTTGGATCAACTGTGTGTTGCAGCATTATTAATGTTCCAAGCATCAAGGGGATATAACTGGAAGGTAATCCTCCCAAAACCAAAGAAGTTTTCTCATCACTATGTCTCAGGGACCACTGGAGCTTAGTATATCATTATCCCCCTCATGTTTATGTATTTCCCTTCTTCCTTTTTTGAACTACTTTGTGTGTTTCATTAAATGTATGTTACAAAATGTGAACAAACATCCATTTGTATGGATTGCCTCAAAGACATGTTTCGAAGTCCCTCAGAGGCTACCAAATGGAATTTGAGACTATTTCTATATTCTTTAAGAACCATTAATGTCAATGACTTCCTGAATTCCCTTTATTTCTTATCTATTATAGCTATGCAAAAGAGATTGGTAGTGATATGGCCCTAAAGAGTTATATTTCATGTTTGTGTGTTACTCTGTATATGTTTTATGTGTGTAAATTTTATGAATCATGAGCATCTCTGAGGGTAGAGATATCTAATCCATATACATCAAAACATGTCCCTTAATATCCATGAAAAGATGTTGTCAGCCAATGGAAACTAGGGGGTCATTTTGACTCTAAGTTTACATTTCCTGGTAAAAAACATATATAAAGTACAAGGAACAACATGTGAAGGAAGTACTGCCTGTGTCATTACATCTCAGCAGCAGCAGGGATGTAACCTTATTTCCCAACTGTCTGACATTGTTGGTGATCATTGCTTTTTGCTCATCCACTGACCATACAACCTAGCTTTGAAGCCTTGAGTTTTTGACACAGCAGTCTTTGGGGGGATCTTTATCTTTACATTACATTCTGATCCTCGGGAAGCTTTTCCTGAGAAAACTTATGTCTCACACCAGACTCTTACACCATCTCCGTTATAACTTTTGTTGGCCTATATTCAGTAAAAAAAAAAATAATACCCCCATTCACTCTCTATAGACATTATTTTTTTTTGCCTTCTTGGCATCTGGCAACATCAGACAATCTATCTGATTTTTTTATTTTCTCATAGTCCTTCAACATCAGTTAATCTTAGGCACTTTTGTTTCTTAGCACTGTATATCCTATCTCAAATTCAGATATCATTCAATCTATATCCCAAATACAAGACAGAATTGCTTATTAAATGTGTAGAATACATGACCACCTGGGGAAAAGGCTGAGCATGGGATAGGAATTTATATTTTCAAATGGCATGGGGAGCTCTTAAAAGGATCAGTAACATTTATATATTTTTTATTTTTGAATGCAAAGTTTAAAATGTAGCATTTCAAACAAGCTTGTGATAATTTCTGAGAAGTTTGTTACTTTGTTTTCTGGTAGTCACTTCTAATACATGAAACCAGGGAATGATACACAGATTTCTGAATTTCTCCTGCTGGGATTAACAAAAGAACCAACATTACAACTCCTCATATTTGGGATATTCCTCTCCATGTACCTCATCACTCTGTTGGGAAACCTGCTCCTCATTGCCACTGTCACCTCAGACTCCCAGCTCCACACACCCATGTACTTCTTCCTCGCCAACCTGTCCTTTGTGGACATCTGTTTCACCTCCACCACCATCCCAAAGATGCTGTGGAATATCCAGATACAGAGCAAAGTCATAACCTATGAAGAGTGCATCACCCAGGTGTATTTTTTCATACTCTTTGGGTTGTTGGACATCTTTCTCCTGACTGTGATGGCCTATGACCGCTTCGTGGCCATTTGCCACCCCCTGCACTACACAGTTATCATGCATCCCAGCCTGTGTAGACTCCTGGTGCTGGTGTCCTGGATCATCAGTGTCCTGGATTCCTTGTTACAAGCTTTAATGGTACTGAGACTGTCCTTCTGTTCAAACATAGAAATCCCGCACTTTTTCTGTGAACTCAATCAGATGATTCAACTTTCCTGTTCTGACACATTTTTTGATAATGTGATGGTTTATTTTATATCAGTTTTGGTTGGTGGTGGGCCCCTCACTGGGATCCTTTATTCGTACTCTAAGATAATCTCTTCCATATGTCGGATCTCATCATCTCAGGGGAAGTATAAAGCATTTTCCACCTGTGCATCTCACCTCTCAGTTGTCTCCTTGTTTTATTCTACTGTTCTAGGAGTGTATCTTAGCACTGCTGCTTCTCACAGCTCACAATCAAGTGCAATAGCCTCCGTGATGTACACTGCAGTCACACCTATGCTGAACCCCTTCATCTACAGTCTGAGAAACAAAGACATAAAGAGAGCCCTGAAAACATTTATTGAGTGGAAGCCACAAAAACACTGATTGTCCTATAACTGAAGTGCACTCAATTGTTTGGTCAAAGCCTCAGTTTGTGAAATGATGGTTATTCAATCAGCAATAGTAGTAGAAGTTTCTCTTTCATTCCTTCCTTGTAACTTCCATTTATTTGACCTTAGCTCCTTCATTCAATTTGTATATTACACTTTGTTAAGATTGCTGCTCCTTTTTATATGCAGTATTTTCCTCCTTGTTTTTTTTTTTTCTACTTTAACACTTTATTCCAATATGGATCACAAATGTCAGAATATTCTCATTTATCTAATGAAGCATCATGGGCTTTTTTGGGGGCTAAGTTTACTCAAATTATATATATAACTAATGACTTTTGTTTTACTAAATGTATCATTGTGCTTTGTACCATCTCTATGGGGAAAAAAGTAAACTACACATGATAACCAAGGTGATTTATTTATGACTTCATATAGAGAAAATTCTGAAACCATAATTTTTCATTTTGTATTCATCATTTCTGTATCTCATAAAATAATTACTTTTCCAGGAAATGTAGACTTTAATAAATAATGTGTTTAATAGCTGGGCGTGGTAGCATGTGCCTGTAATCCCAGCTACCTGGGAAGCTGAGACTGGGGATTGCTTGAATCTATGGTACCTGGGCAACATGAGTCTGTGGTTCCACAGGCAAAAATAGTGAGACCTAATCTCAAAAAAAAAAATAATAATAATAATGTGTTTATAGTTGGTCACTGAGTTTATTCTTCAAGTAAGGATGTTCTATTCTTTCAACTTGGTATAGAAAATGCTTACCTTCATCACTAACGGAGTGAGTATCAGATGCATTTTTCCAAGAGAATTCTTCATTGAATGATATATTTTAATTAACCTAGAATGACCTTAGAACCATAGATGAATTAATTATAGTAAAATAATATTTAACTCATATTGTGTCACTACAGAAAATATTTTTCAAACCATAATCTTCATCATAATATAAAGAACATATGGTGTCCATGTGTTAGGGGTTTACACATGTGGGTGAATGATTGATTGAAATTTTTATTTTTTATTGAAATATCTTTGTTTTTCAGCTTGAAAACTTCCAGTTCTTCCTATAATATGACCCTATTCTTTACTCTAAAGTAAATCTAAGCATTCTTCTAAATTCTGTCCAACAAAGAAAATGATGAACAATATTGATCACTATCATTATCATCTACCACACATCTGTATTATACTAGAGACCTAGTCACCGTGTAGAAGAAAAGTCTTGAATTCTGGTTATGTTATATGAATCAGTCCCCATGTTCTTGCAAAAACATGTGTGTCCTTTCAACCTCTCCAGACTACCTGCAAATGAACCTCAGTTTGAGTTTTTAAATTCAGTTCTCTGAAGGAAACTGAACTAAGCTATTACTCATGCTATCTTTAAATACAATAATCAAGGAAATGCAAATCAAAACCATATTTAGAGACCATCTTATACCACTAAGAATGGCCCCTATCAAAAAAAAATAGGCAACAACAAGTGCTGGCATGTTTGCAGAGAAAGGAACAGGCTTATATCCCTGGTGGGATTGCAAACTAGCCCAGTCACTATGGAAAGCTATGTGGAGGAACCTCAAATTACTGAAAGTGGAACTACCATTTAATCCATTAATTCCACTATTGGGAATCTACCCAAAGGACACCAAAACATTAATTTAAATAGACACCTGTACCCATATGTTTATAGCAGGACTATTTACAATTGCCAGGATATGAATACAACCTAAATGTCCCAAGACTGATGAATGGTTGAAAAAGTTGTGGTGTATTTACACAGTGAAATGTTATTCTGCAATCAAAAAAGACAAATATGATGCATTTGTGATAGCATGGATGGACCTAGAAGGCATCATGTCAGCAGAACTAAGAAAAAAAAGACAGAAACCCCATGGTCTCACCTATAATTGTGATATAAGGCAAACAAACAAAAGGTCAAGAAAAAGTCTACATAGGCTAACAACAGAACTGGGGCAAGAAGCTAGGGAGGGGGAGGGAAAGGGAGAAATCAGGGAAGTGAGGAGCACAAAAGAGCAAGATGATGGTTCACAGGTGATATGGCAAAGGGAGAACGCTGGGGAATACAATGATACAATATATCATTACATAAATATGTTCACAACAAAATTATTAATAGAAGAATAAATACATACATACATACACACAAAAACAAATACCAAGAATAATCAGCAGCAGGTTATAATTATTGTCCTCTGGTTCATTATGATTATCATTTCAGTGGCTTATTGTTAGACACTAAGTCATTAAATGCAAGTGAGTTTCCCGTGGTCTAGCTGTGGTAGGGAACTGTGTTTGAGAGAAGGGGTGAGGATTGTAATCAAGACGATTAAGATGATCTCTTGGGCAGGGGGGCACAGCAGCTTTTCTCTTGATCCACTGGCCCTGAGTTTATTTTTTACACAGCTTTTATACAATTTATGTAACACATTTTAGCAAATACAGTCTTTTTTCCTTAAGGTCAGTTTTGCTGGAGGTTATCTTTTTATAGGTGTCCCCTACCCAGGATACATGGTGTCTATTTAGGATAGATGGCAATCAGCCTCTCTGTAGGATGCCTTGTTTATCTAAACTGATGGTTTACTGGGCTTTTGATATCTATGGTTTACTTGAATGGGTAAGTTTTTTATAGGAGTTTGCATATTTAGGGTAGATGGCGATTAGACTTTTTGTAGGATGTTTTTGTTATTTAAACTGATAGTTTACCAGGCTTTTTGATATCTATGCTTTACTTTAATGGGCAAGAGTTTAGTTTCTCATATTTGTGAGGATTTGTTTAGCGGGTAACCTTCTTTTTTGCCCCCCACATGAGTTATTAAAATGTCTATTCAACCAGAGGAGACTGGTGGTAGGAAGTTGTTTTGAGCTCTGCTGTTGCTCTCCTCATGAACTTCAAGTCATGACATATTGCCTCTAAGGCTCATCCACAATGTATGTGGTTATGGTGCACTCTCCTGAGCAAACACCACAGTCTATTCTAGTTAAGTGTCTGGTTTTAATCTTCCATTTCTCAGGGAAATAAAACTATCAGGTATGAATTTTTTAACTTCTGTGATTCCTAGATTCACATAGCAAGTTTTCCTTCCTTCCCAGATAGAACACCAAGAACATTCATCTGAGTTCACCTGACACACTGACAACCACCAGCCTAGCATAGAAACTAGAGACTTCTGTGGTTGGTTGCAATAACTAATGAGTGATTTGTGTCTGAGGCTTAAAAGAGAAATGAGTATTGAACTCAGCAGTAGATTGGGTGATTTTAGTAGAATGTGTCTAAGAAGTTTTGCAAAGAAAGCAGGAAAATAGACTATAGAGTGATTCAGAGAAGTAAAGGTATTTCTGTTTTCTTTTTGAAATGGGACATATTAAATTATGTACCTATATAATGAGCAAAATACAGACCAATGCAATGCTTACGAACCGCTCCTTACACTGTTTAAGAAATATCAATTTCTCAGTGTTTTCTTTCACTCTGGATAATCACGTTTTTTAAAAATACTGGACAAGTTTGTTTTTTAATTTTTAAAGACTTTTATTTTGCAATTATCATACAACATCAGTCATTTGCATGGTTGTATTGTACCCCTTATTCCTCACCGCACCCCCTCCCATTCCTCTCCTTCCCCCCTCTGGTAACTCCAACTCCTCTCACTGCAAGCTGTTGGTCTGTGTTTGGCCATGGGACTTTTCTTTTTTGTTTTCAAACTATGCCTTTTCCCCTCCCCAAGTGCAGACTTGCCCTCCTGGACAGCAACAGATACTGCTCAGGTCTCCAGGAGTAGCTAAGGCAGATAGTCATGCGGAGCACATGGGGAACTTGTAGGGCAGATGTGGCACGCTTCTCCGGGATCATTTCTGGAGTCTGTCACCTGTTGCTGGTTCTGTGTCTTCTGGGTTTGGGAATGTAACTCCCAGCTGAAAGCGGTGAGGTGTTCACTGCTGGGGCCGACTTCCCCAGGAGGTTTGTCGAGCTCCTCTCTCCTCTCTCTTGTCAGCAGTTCTACCATGGTGTCACCACCACTCATGGTGACTTTCTTCCCCCCACTGATTGGCAAGGGAGAGAGCCTCTTAAATGCTACATGTTTCTGAGGGTCCAGAGTTTTGATTCCCCAGTGCCAGAGATGATGCAGGCAGGAATCCGTGACAGATCATCTCAGTCGCTGTTGTCACCTTCCTGTCTTCTTGGTTCCCAACACCGTGTTTGTCCTTCCAGGTTGTGAGTGCATTCAGGTCCATTATTACTTTGTCTCTGCATTATAGCCACTGCTGGAGAGACTGGATTCTTCTTCCCTAGTGCAGGTCTATTGAAGCTGGAGTAAACCTGAGGGGGACCCCACCCAACCCGAGTCCTGGCTGGGCAGAGGAGTTCAGCCCCCACCTCCTGCTCACATGGAGGCAGAGGCTGGCTTCCCCAACCTGAGATCCCTGGACCCAAAGTCTCCAAACCCCTGAGGTCCTGATGGTATAGGACTCACCCTTGCCCCCCCACCCCTGCCAGCGGCCTAGGCCACAGTAGGGGTGCACTGGAACTCTTCTTCAAGGGCCTGCCTGGTTCAAAAGGCTCAGCTCCTGCCTCCAGCCCAAGAAGGCTCACTGGGCCAGGTCTGGAAGGTGGGGGTCTAGTAATCCCCTCTCCTAGCTCCCTTGGTGCCCTGCCCCCACCCCCGGACACTGAAAGGGTGGAGAAATCAGGGATCTCCAGCCCCAAGGTCCTAGACCCAGAGATCCTGAGAGCCAGCTGGTGTATGATTTACCCTATCCCCTAATGGGGGCTCCCCAGACGACCAGGCCTTTCAAGGGGGCTTCAGCCCACTATGTGCCATTTGCAAACCAGAAAGATCATGGCAAACGAGATAAGGAAAACCTCTCTCGTTAACCATCCTAAGAAAACTTGGGACTGATTTACTGTAATGACCTTCTGAGACCGCTCGGGTGCCGCTGGCTTTCCTAATCAGAGATAGCGACCACCTGCCTACACTCCCCCTTCTTCAATTACTCTTAGACTTTAGAATGTTAGTTGTCTCTCAGGTTTGTTTGTCTTCTTTGGAATTCAACAGGCTCTCGCCCTGTGTCCCTATAAATACCCCTTTCTTTTGTTAATAAAGTTGTCTCAGGGTTCCTACTTCCATCTGACCCCCGGCTGTGGCTGGGCAAATCTCTTCTCCTGAATTCATTTCTCGTACCTTGCCTCTGGCAGCCAACTTCAGCCCTCACTCTCAGCCCGGCTTGGATCAGGGCTGGGCCTAGGAGGCGGGGTCCACAAGTCCCCTCTCCCAGCTACAGACCCTCCAGGGTTCTTCCCAGTCTCCACCAAACCCCACCCAAATAAGGGAGGATGTCAGGTGCCCCAGCCTAAGACCCCTAGATCCTGAGACCCCAAGACCCCAGTGGCATGGGTCATGCCTTGCCCGCACTCCCTCCAGCAGTCTAAGCTGTGGCAGAGGTGTGCTGGAGAATCCAGGGGGACCTCTCTCCTCCCAGCCCAAGTGGGACTAGGGTTGGGTCTGGAAGGCAGCAGAGCCTACCGATGCACTGTTCCCAGCTATGCCCCAGCAGAGGTGCTCAGCCCCACCCCCTACCCACATGGAGGCAGAGGCTGGCTTCCCCACTGTGTGATCCCTGGATCCAGAGTCCCTGAAACCCTGAGGTCCTGGTGGTATAGGACTCACCCTTGCTCCCTGCCCCCACCAATAGCCTAGGCTGTGGCGGGATGCACTGTAGCTCTTCTCCAAGGGTCTGCCTGGCTCGAAAAGGGTACTGGATAAGTTTAAAAGGGATATGCTAAAGAATTTTACTTTGTGATTTTTTTTCTCTATTGCAAATTTTCTTTACAGGTTCTTACATTTGTATATGGTGTCAGAGTGATTTTATCCAGTTTTGATTACAACCTTTCAAACAAAGAAAGGAGAGGTTTTTCACCAAATTGGCTATAGCCACTTCTCTATATGTATTTATAGTTGGATGAGTGAGGAATTGTGTTTAATACTAAGAGTTCAAATCTATCAGTCATTTCATTCTCTACTTTGCTTTTTTTTCACTTTTCTTCCTGAAAGATTTCAGCTGTCACCTTTACATTCTTCAATTGACAATCCTTGCTATAAATAAAAATTGGAGTTAATGTTTATATTTGTTGCTAGCAGTTACCTTCATACATGCTACCATATTAATTTTACTCTCTGTTCCTCCTACATGTTCCTTTTTACCTTTTGTGAGTAAAGCTATTTCTAATCATTTAACTATCATCTGGAAGGAATCTTATTTGTATTTAACTAACAAGATTTTTTTTACCTTCCATAAACATACATGAGTCCGTATATATTTTTATATAAAAGACAAGATAACTTTTAAACATCTTTACCTGATATAGTATACATACACACACACACACACACAAACAATGGAATACTTTTAGGTATGAAAAATAAACTCCATCTTTAACAACGTGAATGGAACTGGAGTATTTTATGCTAAATAAACTAAGTCAGAAGAAGGAAGAGAAATACCAAATGGCTTAACTTACATGTGGAATATAGAGAAACAAAGCAAAGGGTCAGAGAAAATGAAACCAATAACAAACTCTAGAAATTGACTCTGAAATAGAGGTTGTCACATGGATGAAAGGACAGAGCAATTGGGGACAAGACAAATTGAATTGTGGTGGAAAAATTGGGTACTTAGTGTTGGTTATAGTGTGATAACATAGACCTGAGGATGTGATTCTCAACTTCTAAATCATATGCAGTAATGTGATCTAATGATACCTCAATTAGAAAACTAAAACAAAATTTAAAAAAAACTTTTTTAAAAAAACTGTTTAACCACCCCACCCACAATTTTAAAGTTTCTTCCATTATAATTTCTTACTTCCAAATCTCTGCAAATTTAATCTGGAATTAGTTGCCGGTATGAAATTCATTAAATTATTACTTTTATATTAATTATGTTAATTTTTGCTTCTCAGTTGTGTTGCATACAATAGTTTTAAAACTACTATACTTAGACTAATTTCACTCACCCTAAAAATATTTTGCCATAATTTGAGTTTCCTTTGTGCTCATGCCAGTATTCCACAGGGAAATATATGCTCAGAGGTGGATAAGAATGAAAACAGAAACTAATGAGCAGACACAGGGAGTTGTAAATATCTCCTTGTTGCTGTCCCTTGGCATGTGCAATTTGAGATAATAGGGTATAGTTGTTTTTGGGGATCCTAGTCTAGCTCAGGTGCTTCACACATTCTTGATGTCCTCCCTGGGAACAGAGCTTCAGTGTCCGTTATCTACCATCCAGAGAGGAATTCAAATATTTACATAGAGATTTCACTCTTAGAGACCCCAGGTGAGTCTGAGCACTCAGTAAATACTTACAGAAATATTCAGAGAGAATGGAAATACTAGTTGTCACCTAAGGTTATTTCAGAATCAAACTGTCTAGCACAGAGTTGAGAAACCACTTATATGCTAGGTTAACTGACTTATAGCTAAGATAACTTGTAACTAATATATTTAACTTATAAAATATATAACTTGTAACTAATATATTTAATATAATATAAAGAGGGCAAGAGAGAGTCAGAAATTATGTCATTAAATAATGAGACAGAAAAGAGTTCAGTTGGATGAGAATAAATAAGGACTGAGAGACTTATAATGGTTACAATAAGTTTAGAATATATGAGCTTTGCAGCTAAGAGGAGTGGTAAAATAGAGTGTTAGGGTATGGGGGCCTGTACAGTGAACTGAATATTTTTAAAATATTTTTGATTGGGTACATTTAAGCAGGTTCTGTGTTTATTAGAAATCCCACTATGAAAGAGGTAAATATTACTTTGCACAGTAGTTGTTGAGACATGTTTTACAGTATAATGTTGGATGTCAGGTATTTCTATGAAACATTCTATTTAATATTCAAAACAGTATATAATGAGCTTTACATTACCTAGAGGTGGGGGAGCAATGGAGACACTGAGAGGCAGAGGAAATATCACTGCATCACCAGCAATGACCTTCATGTAGAGTAAACTTTCTACATATATTGACTAAATCTGTTGGTCACCTAGAAAGATGGATCCCCTATACCACTGTAAATATAATACTAATATTTACATTGGTTTGCTTGACTCTCCATGAACAAACTTTGGCTTTCTGATGCTCTAAGTTTTGCATAATATCATTTAAGTCTCTTATCATTTCATCTTTTTAAATCCCCACTATTTTTTTATGTGTATGTGTTCAATCATAAAATGAGAGTCTATTCCCTTTACTCATTTAGTCCATGGGATAGTAATCACAGGGTATCTTCAAACTGTAAGATGTCACCCTTTCTCTTTTGAATCAGCTGCATTTTACTGTCATTTGTTTTTTGTGTTTAGCTTTTTTTTTTTTTTTGGTTGTTTTATTAGTTGTTCTGGGCATCAAAGGAATATAACTGGGATTGCAGTCCTGCCAGAACCAAAAAGTCTTCTCATCACAATCTCTTATAAACCACCTGCATTTATTATATTATTATCCCCACTCATGTCTATGTCCTTCCATTCTGCCTTTTTTGAACTACTTTTCATTCTTCTTTAAATACATGTTACAGGATGATCATTGGAAAATCGGCCTAATGGTGGTGTTTCCATGTTCCTGGGAGGATTAGCAAATGGAATTTAAGAACTATTTTTATATTCCTTATGTTAAGATAAACAGATGTCAATGGCTTCCTTTGTCTCACATATTTCCAAATTACTACAACTGTGCAAAAAGGAGATTAGTATAGTAGTGACCCTGGGGGAATATTTGTGTGTTTCCTTGTATGTGTGTGTTCTGGGTGTTTGTGTATTGTGTACATTTTAAGAGTCATGAGCAATTCTGAGGGTAGAGGCAATTAGATCACACATACTAAGACATCTCTGTGCCTGACATGACAGAAAAATTACAAACCAGAGGAAAACGAAGATCATTTCTACTCTCAGGTCCACTGGTAAGCAATATTCACAAAGCACAAGAAACAACACATGCAAAAGGTATTTCCTGTGACTTGAAGTCTCAACAGCAGCAGAGCCCATAAATTGTTACCTCATATTTTCTGACATCATCAAGCATTGTTTCCTTTCCATCATCCCCTCTCCATACTGCCTTCCTGTAAATTCTCAAATGGCTGACATAGTTTGCCCATCTATGAGAACACCCAGTTAAAAATAACATCCCCATCCACTGTCTCCTTTAGACATGTTTTCTTTTTGTTTTCCCCATGGGGTAATGCTGATTTACTTCATTGCATCTTGGGAGTATAGGATGCCCCCATACATCATTATTGCCATAGTGCAGTGATGTCGTCTTTGTGTTCTTATATGGCAACATCAGATGATCTATCTGATTTTTATATTTGCTTATATTCTTTCACTATCAGTTAGTCTTAGGCAATTTTGTTTCTGGTATTGCATAAGTTATCTCAAATTCAGTCATTACTCACTATATTCCCCAAATGTAAACAGAACTGCTCATTAAAAGTGTAGAATACATGACCACATGACCACCTGGGGAAAAGACTGGGAGTGGGATTAGAATTTCTACTTCCAGGTGGCCTGGAGAACAATTGAAGGGACCAATTCCATACAACTTGTGGATATTGAAAATTGAATGTAAAATAAAAATGTAGCACTTCAAAAACTAGCATAGATATGGTTGTGATGCTCATTTCTGAGAACATTATGTTATTTTGTTTTCTGGCAGCCACTTTCACTACATGAAAATAGGGAATGATACACAAATTTCAGAATTTCTCCTGCTGGGATTATCAAAGGAATCAACACTGCAGCCCCTCATATTTGGGATTTTCCTCTCCATGTACCTCATCACTCTGTTGGGAAACCTGCTCCTCATTGCAGCCTTCATCTCAGACACTCACCTCCACACACCCATGTACTTCTTTCTCGCCAACCTGTCCTTTGTAGAAATCTGTTTCACCTCCACCACCATCCCAAAGATGCTGGTGAACATCCAAACACAGAGCAAAGTCATAACCTTTAAAGGATGCATCACCCAGATGTATTTTTTTCTGCTCTTTGGACTGTTGGACATCATTCTCCTGACCGTGATGGCCTATGACCGCTTTGTTGCTATCTGCCACCCCCTGCACTACACAGTTATCATGCATCCCAGCCTGTGCAGACTCCTGGTGCTGGTGTCCTGGATCATCAGTGTCCTGGATTCCTTGTTACAAGGTTTAATGGTACTGAGACTGTCCTTCTGTTCAAACACAGAAATCCCACATTTTTTCTGTGAACTCAATCAGATTATTCAACTTGCCTGTTCTGACACCTTTCTTAATAATGTGGTGGTTTATATTATGGCAGTTCTTCTGGGTGGTGGTCCCCTCATTGGGATCCTTTATTCATACTCTAAAATAGTTTCTTCCATACGTCGGATCTCATCATCTCAGGGGAAGTATAAAGCATTTTCCACCTGTGCATCTCATCTCTCAGTTGTCTCCTTGTTTTATTCTACTGTTCTAGGAGTGTATCTTAGCACTGCTGCTTCTCACAGCTCACAGTCAAGTGCAATAGCCTCTGTGATGTACTCTGTGGTCACACCTATGCTGAACCCCTTCATCTACAGTCTGAGAAACAAAGACATAAAGAGAGCCCTGAAAACATTTATTGAATGGAAGCCACAAAAACATTGATAGTCCTATGACTGAAATGCCCATAATTGTTAGGTCAAAGGCTCAGAGTAAAACTTTGCTGTTATTTGATCAGTATGTGGAAGTAGAACTTGCTCTTTTACTTTAATTTCTTTTATCTCAGCTCCTCTATTCAATTTATATAAGACACTTCATGAAGATTTCTGCTCTCTTTGATATTAAATGTTTTTTCCTTTGTTCTTTTTTTTAACCAAATTTGTTCCAACATGGATCACAAATATCTGGAAAATCCACTATACTATATAACACCAAATTCTTTTATTTAATGATTTTTTTTCAAATGGCATATCATATCAAAAGACTGAATTTACTTTCTCTAAAATAATTTTCATATGTTGTACTAATCCTATAAGGAAAATTATAAACTACATTTGGTGACCAAGGCAATTTATATGATTTTATAATAGAGGAAAATCTCAGACCATATTTTCCTTTTTCAGTTCACTAGTAATTTGTACCATTATATTACCTGCTCTTCCAGTAAGGTAAATTTTAACATATGTGCACTTTATAGCTAATCAATGAGCTTTATTCTACAAACAAGGATTCCTTTTCTTTCATCATGGTATCCATAATATTACCTTAGTCATTGGCAAAACTGTTATCAAATGTATACAAAATATTTATTATTCATTGGACTATAGAGAAGCAGTGTTCATGCATAAGAGAATTACATGTATGCATAAAGGATCAATTGGTACTTTTTTTGAAATGTCATCATTTTTCTACTTGTAAAATTCCAATATTGCCTCTATGACTTCTTTTGGACTAATATAAATCTACCCTTACAAATTTGTCCAACTGAGAAAGTAATGATGAATGATCATTGACCATTATCTTATATTATTATATACTGCATTAAGATCAAAATCTATTCATGCTACATGAATGATAGAAAGAAAACCTTGAATTTCTGGTCTGTATTGTGAATTACAGTCACCAAGTTCTTACACAAACATGTGAGTCCTTTCAAGTTCTTCTGATTACCTGTAAATGAGTTCCAATTTGAGTTCTGAGATGCAGTCCTTTGAGAAAAACTAAACTAAGTTAACCACTTATGTATGCTATCTTTAAATACAAAAATAAATACCAAGAATAATCAGCAGATTATTATAATTGTCCTCTCTTTTGTTCACTATAAATATCTTGTCAGTGGCTTATTCTTGAATACTAAGAATTAAATTAAATTAAGTTAAATTAAATTAAATTGGGGCCGGGCACGTTGGCTCGTGCCTGTAAGCTTCAGCTTGTGAAGCGGGTGGGGCAAGGGATCGTGGTTCGAGTCCCACCTGGGGCACTTAGCAAGACCTAGTTCCAAAAAAATACAGCTGGGCATGGTGGCACATGCCTGTAATCCCAGTTACCTGGAAAGCTGAGGCTGGGGATTGCTTGAGTCTGTGGTACCCTGGGCAACGTGAACCTGCAGTTCCACAGACAAAAATAGCGAGACCTAGTCTCAAAAAAAAAAGAAAAATGTAAATAAGTTACCAAAATGTCTTTACTAGCAAAGGGGATTGTGTGGTAGGGGGCTATTCTGAGCTCTGCTGGTTTCCACATGAACTTCAAGTCATGACATTTTATTCCTAAGGCTCATCCACAATGTATGTGCCCATGGTGTGTTCTCCTGAGCAAACATAACAGTCTACTCTAGTTAAGTGTCTGATTTTATCTTCCATTTCTCAGGGGACTAAAACTATGAGGTATGAATTGTTTTAACTTCTTCTGTGGTTCCTAGACCCACGTAGCAGTTTTTCCTTCCTTCCCAAATAGAAGAGACACCTTCTACCAATGTTCATCTGTGAATCTGCTGCCTTAGCTCTAGGTCTACTCTGCTCAATGTCTCCAACATTTTCTTTCTTCAAAGAAATTTTCTGAGTTGCATACCATAAATAGTACATACCTTAAATGTGCATTTTGGTGAATAAAAAAAGCAAAAAATAGAAGTGAATGCTTTATGTTTACACGTGTGTATAATTCAAGTTAGTGTATGAAAACTTTAATCTCTTGTCAATTAATTGTTCAAAGTTTAGTCTTCCAGATGCTCATATTCCTTCATTCTGAAAATAATGTGCTCAATGTCTACTATATTGTCATACTTCTAAGAAATTTTCTGAGATAGAGTTGCATACTATGAATGTTACATACTTTAAATATGAAGTTTAGTGAATAAAAGGACTCTTGCAAAACTTATAGTACATACCATATATATCTGTTTTATATGTAACTCAAGAAAGTGAATGAAAACTTTAATAACTTGTCAATGCAGTTGTTCAGGGCTACTCTTCCAGATGCTCAAATTTCTCAGTTCCTAAGGCAATGTGGGGCAGTAAACATAACTTCAGATGAATATTGCATTTATAAGTAAAATCTATGAACTTTTTTTGTTAAGTCCAGAAAAAATATTTAAATGTAATTATATGCATGTATATGTGTTTAGATGATTACATTTTATTCCAAATAAGTACATTTACATACATAAGCACACAAACACTCATTTTAATCCCATATTTTATGCTGAAAGAAAATTTGAACATTAAAGGGTAGCGATAAAAAAGCATTAAATTTTGAATCAAAATAAAATTAAAGCACTTCAAAGGTGCCCAAGTCTTAAGCACATTTACACATGTGTATGAGAAATCTTCTATCAACTAAAGACACTGAATATCTCCAAATTGATTTTCAATTTATTCTCCTATTTAAGGGGAATTACTAAACAAAATATCTTTACCCAGGGAAAGTCAAATGAATGAATTGAGAATATTAATCTCATTTCCCAAGCAAGATTTTATTGAACATATGTACTCAGTTCCTAATGTTAATATGAAGTGTGATACTAGTGATTTTAAATAAACACATATCAACTTTAAAAAGTGAAGATGCAATTTTCAAAACAAAGTACAATTTTTATATCAAAGAATTTTCAACTTGATAGACACAGATTCACATACATTACTAGTGTGTGATTCAAGAAGGAATAATAAAGTTGGGGATTCTGCAAGAACATAAAAGAGAAAATTGAGGTAGTGATTAAAGATAAGGTTTATTACAAAAAAATAAATATAAAGATTCCATAAGGTCAATTCGTCCATTTAAATACATTATCAACTGGAAAAAAATATGTTCTCTACATGTTTATTGTGGCATTATTACAGCAATTACAATAATTTTAAATTATTGCAATAGTTAGGACATGTAAACAATCTAAATTCCCACTGATTGAGGATTGGATCAAGAAGAGGAGGTATAGCCATAAAATGGAATACCCTTCAACCATACAGAAAAGTGAAATGTTAACATTTACAGCAAAATGGAAGGAGTTCAAGGGAATTATACACAAAAAAGCAAGTCAGAATGACAGAAACAAATATCGAATATTTACACAACAATTCAGCAATGCAAAATACTGCTTAAAAACTCAACAGAAACTAGTCCGGGTACGGTGGCGCATGTCTGTAAGCTGCAGCAGGGCCCAGATATCACAGTTCAAGTCCTGCTTGGGGCAACATAGCAAGACCTAAGTCCAAAAAAATAGTTGGGCATGGTGGCATGCACCTGTAATCCCAGCTACCTGAGAAGCTGAGGCTGGGGATTGCTTGAGTCCATGGAACCCCAGGCAACATGAGCCTGCAGTTTGAAGTTCCATGGGCAAAAATAGCAAGACCTAGTATAAAAAAAAAACTCAGCATAACAAAGTGACATTTGGAGATTAAGATGGAGGGTGAAGGGAGTCAAAGAAATGTATGATGATAGGATGGAAGGGAAGAATATGACTTATAATATATTTACATGTAGCATAACATAGATAGTTAAAATATGGTAGACTTTTATTTATGCTACTGCTGGAATTCTACTCCTAAGAAATTTCACAACTTTTAATGTAACTAAAATAATTGTGATGATAAATTATCAGAGGATTACTTTTAGACTCACAATAATAGTTATTTTCTAGTAAATTGTTTAAAAATTTATGAATATGAGTGCATACCTTACAAAACTAAACACTCAGGAAATACTGCTTTCAATTTTATCTAGGTTTTGCTGGAGAATACTGACTTTCTTTTGCAATTTCTTAATCACTGTTATCACATTTTTATGCTTTATGCAATTTTTTCACCTACAATAAACACAAACCCACTAAAACAATACGATGGTGGTATATAGTATATGATAGTACACAAGCACCTGATCATAGCTGATTCAATTCAAATAATATTCTCTTACACTCAGGGTTTTTTTTTGACCATATAAATATAGAGGAGAAATGGACATGAAATATTGAGGAGAAACAGATAAAACAGATTAGACACTAAATATGTGTATACAGTTTTTTGCTTCAATAATCTAAAAATAACTAGTCTTCAACAAAGTAATTCTATCAAAGTAATTTATTCTGATTTTAAAAATCACATTGGTTAAGAATAAAGCTAGAAGAATCACCCTGGAAAATCTCAGAAATGAAAAAGGTAGATATAAACACATGGATAAACATAGAAAGATAAAACCCGAAATCAAACAATATAATGGCAGTAATTGAGATGCATTTATTAAGAATTACCTTAAATTGTATGGTACAGGTACCTTAAATTGTATGGTGTGTATTGAAACACATATAGTTAAATGGACAAAAAAGGATCCATATATATTGTGTAAACAAGATAGTCACACCAGATTTAAAGACAAACACAAATCAAAGTGAAAGGCTGGAATAGGTGTTTCAAGAAAATTTAAAAAAAGACAAAAACCAGTATAATTAAGAAATTATAATTTCAGTCTGAAAAACATAAAAAGATAAAGTCAGACACTATATCATGACCAACGTGTCAATCCATTATAATGGCTGTAGAAGGAAATAGACAGGTAAGAGTTTTCATTCATTTGTGTAATAAAAAGAAAAGAACAATAACAAAAAAAACTTTTACACTTTAACGACAGAATGGTGGTTACTAGAGGGAAAGAAAGAAACAGGGAATGACTATGTGGGAATCAAAGAATAGGTGGTGGATGATGACTTGATATTTGGCAGCAGGTGTGATGAGATATATATATATATGCAGTTGTTGAGGTGATAAATATACTCCCATAATACATACAGTGTTACCTTAATGTAAATAAAAGGGAGGAGAGATGCGGCTGTCATTGATATTTATACACTTCATACAAGTGCAATTAAATAAATTCAACAACTATTAATAATTAAACAAATATTAATAAGTATAATGTGTTAGCAGCTAAACAATATCTTATATCAATGGGTAGGTTACCCAGACAGAAATCTAATAAGAAAATTTTTAAAGAAAATAATGATCTTAAATTAAGCAGTGAAACAGATAAATTTAATGGACATATACAGAAATCTCCATTCTAAAAGAAATACATATTCTTCTCAAATACACATGAAACATTTTTAAGGACAGGCCTTATATTAGAGCAAAAGAAAAATTTCAATAAATTTATGAAGATTGAAATCATATCAAGTATTTAGTTCAATTAAAATGGCATGAAGGTAGAAATCAACCAGAGGAAGGGACATGTAAAAATCTCAAGTACATGGATACTTAATAACATGTTTCTGAACTACTCATGGGTTAACAATGAAATCAAAGTAGGAATTAAAAAATTAACTAGAGGCTGTTGAAAATGAGGAAATGAACTATCAAATTCTATGCCAAATCAGCATTAAGAGGGAAATTTATAGCACAGACAGCACAGCACACCACATCAATAAACCCCACAAGTCTCAAATAAAAGATTTAACTTTATATCTGAAAGAACTAGAAAAAAATGAAACTAAATGCCAGTAGAATAAAAGAAATAAAAATTAGATAGAAATAATTGGGAAAACACTTACAAAAGATCAGTGAAAACTACCTGAAACAATAAACCAGTTCAGTAAGGTACTCATTTCCAAAATCAATGCACAGAAATCAGTAGCCTTCTTATAAGCAAATACTCAGGCAGAAGAAGACATTTTAAAATCTGCCCATTTACCATCACACCAACAAAAATTAAACACCTGGGAATAAATCTAACAAAACACATGAAAGACCTGCACAAAGAAAACTTTAAAACACTGCTAAGAGAGATAACAGAAGACTTAAGAAGATGGAAAGATATTCCCTACTCATTTTGGCCATCCTACTGAAAGCAATCTACTGATTCAATGCAATCCTTATTTTTTAAAAAAGTCAATTATATGCAAATTAAAACCACACTGAGATACCATCTTATACCAGTAAGAATGGCTCACATAAATAAAACAGACAACAAATGTTGGCACGGATATGGAGAAAAAGGAACTCTCTTACACTGCTGGTGGGAGTGCAAACTGGTCCAGCCACTATGGAAGACTGTGTGGAGGACCCTCAAACAATTGAAAGTGGACTTACCATTCGACCCAGCAATCCCACTACTAGGAATCTACCCAGAGGACATAAAGACATTAATTCAAAAGGATGCATGTACACGCATGTTCATTGCAGCCCTGTTTACAGTTGCAAAGAATTGGAAACAAACTAAATGCCCCCAAACAGATGATTGGCTAAAAAAAAATGTGGTACATGTACACAATGGAATACTACGCATCCATCAAGGAGGATAAACACATGTCATTTGCAGCAACCTGGATGGAACTAGAAAGACTCATACTAGCAGAAATAAGTCAAAAAGAAAAAGAGAAGCACAGGATGGTCTCACTTATATGAGGGATATAGGGAAAATCAAACAAACAAATAAGAAAAAAATGAAAACAACCAATGGGACTGAACCATGGAGCGAGAGAGGAGAAGGGGGAAGAAGGCGGGGGAGGTGAAGAACACAAAAGATCAGGATAGTTAACAAAATGTTAGTGAAGCGGGAAAGCTCCGGGGTAAAAAAAAAAAAAA